>JAQZBX010038812.1:0-23268 GCA_029593785.1 Cabassous unicinctus
AGCACTAACTATTTAACAGCCATTTTCCCACCCAAATTTACATAACTAAAAATAAAATGTTAAATAATTGATGCTATGCAAAAATGTAACCTCTAAATATATTACATTGTTTGTATCACATGTAAAAATAGCTTTGAATATACTTACACAGAATTAGTTAAACCTTGAAGGTAAGAGAGTTCAGGAAAAGAATGTAAGGAAGTGACATTTTCAACATGGCAACATAAATATCCCTTGAAAAAGCCTCCCAAGTGATTTAGTAAATAGAAGGAAAAATTCCACTTGCTTTGAAGTCTGGAGGGCGTTAGAGACTAGACAGCCACTCCACAAATGCTGAATTGTAGAAAAAGAAAAATATCAAGTAGGAGAAATTCATTCTTGACCACCAGACCATTTCCATTTCCTCTCCTACTCACTCATTCCCACTAGAGAGCCACACAGATGCAGCATGGCCCTGAGTCATTATGCGCATGGACAGAGACTTTAGAGTGAATCACAGCAATGAACTAGAACTCTGTGCATATCCAGGCACAGGGACATAAGTCTGCAGAGACCCAGGACAAAACATGAGCCACTGAGGAGTTCTGCATACATACAAACTGGACGTCGGGGTGGGGTGGGGGCATAAAGACTGCTATAAAAGGGCTGATAAGAACTGTTCTAACTAATCTATTATCAGTTGGCTGGGCCACCGAAAGGAAAAATTCACTTTTCTGACATGTCCCAACTTTCTTTATTGATCCAATCTGGCTATCTGGGATGGGGAATGAACAAGAATCAGGAAAGTCTCACAAAAAACACAAGGGGGTAAACAAATGTTGTACAATAGGACAGATCTCAGAAATGAAATGTGTAAGGAAAATGAGGCACTGAGTCAGACAATTAAAAAATTCATAAGAGCTGGGGAGAAAAGTCTTCACAAAAACAAAGAAAACAAATGAAAATTCCCAGAGAAGGAACACAGAAGAGGAAGCTCACTCTTGGAGGTGAAACAATTGCACAAAAAGTGCAATCTTATAAATTACACTGCATATCCAGGACAAAAATCAGATGAAGAAAAGCTGAGAAAATCTGAAGTTAAAATGTGTTATTCTAAACATCTAGGATAAGTTAGACCAAACATCAAAGAAGAGCTTTAACGCAAACCAATCAATAACAAAACCCTAGACTAGAGGAAGAAATGGACCTTCTGATTTAACCCATGAAGAGAATCAGATGCTTAGACATCAGCAAAAAAAAAATCACAAGCCATAGTGAGAAACAGGAAGATATGGCTCATTCAAGTGAACAAATTAAATTTCAAAGAATCAGAAGTTGGAACAAGTAATCAAAGATGTTCAAACAAATCTCTTAAATCAATTCAAGGAGATGACAGACAATATGGATATAGAGCTAAATGACATTAAGAAGACAATGTGTGGGCATAAAGAAGAAGTTGAAAGTATAAAAATGAACATAACAGAAATTTTGGTGATGACAGTCAAAATAATAGATATTAAGAACATACTAGAGGCATATAACAGCAGATTTGAACAAGCAGAAGGAAGAAACAGTGATCTAGAAGACAAGACAAAGAAAATTGTACAGTCAAAAAAAACAGGTAGAAAAAAGAATAGAAAAAATTGAGGAGTGTCTCAGAGATTTGTGTGACATCACAAAGCATACAAAAATAAGAGTCTTGAGTATCTCAAAAGGAGAAGAGGAGGGAAAAGGGGCACAAAGAATATGTGAGGAAATAATGACCAAAAACCTCCCAACTTTTATGAAATATGTAAATCTACAATGCCCAAGAAGCTCAATTGTACTGCAAACAGAAAGAAAACCCTAATAGGCCTATTCTGAGACTCATACTAATCAGAATGTCCAACGCAAAAGATAGAGAGTTGTGAAAGCAGCAACTGAAAAGCAATTCATCACATACAAGGGATCTTCCATAAGACTGAGTGCTGATTTCTCATCAGAAACCATGGCAGTAAGAAGGCAGTGGTGTGGTATACCTAAGGTACTGAAAGAGAAAAACTGCCAACTAAAACGTATCCATTAAAACTGTTCTTCAAAAATGTTTGAAGTATTCACACATTGAAAATAGACAGAAACTGAGAGTTTGACGAAAAGAGATCTGTTGTAAAAGAATTACTAAAGTGAGTACTGTATGTTAAAAGGAAAGACAGGAGAGAGTGGCTATGAATAATCTGAAGAAATGAAGATCATTAGTAATGGTAAGTACAAGGGTAATTGCAAAACCCAATAGCACTCTAACTTCAATATACAGCTCTTTTCTTTAATTCATATAAGAATCAGAATATAATTGAATAAGAAAAAAGCATATTTCCTGGCAACAAATGTGCAAAAAATAAAGTAGGACATAGACAATGAAAGGAAGGGAAATGGAGGGATATGGGAGCAGAAACCATGTATGCTATTTAAACTAAAGTGGTATGTTTCAAATTGATATATTACAGATATAGGTTGTGTAATATAAACCAAAGGGTAGCCACCACAAAAAGTAGTTTAAAATATACGGAAACAAAAATGAGAAAAGAATCATTCAGATACATCACAAAAGACCAACAATACAGAAAAGGAGATAGCAATAAAGGAAAAGAGTAAAAAAATACATGACATATAAAAACCAAAGGACAAAATGACAGAAATAAGTACTGTTTTTACAGTATAACACTGAATGATAATGGATTAAACTTTCCAACCAAAAAACACAGGTTGGCAGAATGGATAAAAAAAGCATGACCCAACTATATGTTGTTTATAAGAGACTCACCTGAGACTCAAAGACACGAAGAGTTTGAAAATGAAAAGATGAAAATGTTATTTCATGTAAATAGCAACCTGAAAAGAGCTGGGGTAACAATACTAATATTAGATTTTGGACAAAATATATTTAAGTCAAAAGCTGTTATATGAGAAAAAGTAAGTCACTATATATTAATAAAGTGGTCAATCCACCAAGAAGAAATGTAATCATACATATTTATGGACCATGGTACCTCAAAATACAAGAGGCAAAATGGCAAAATAAAGAGAGAAATAGACATGTCTACAATAATATTTGGAGATTTCAATATTCCATTCTCATCAATATATAGAACAACTTAATGGAAGATTAGTAAACATAGAACTTGAATAATATGAAAAATGAACTAGACCTGAAAGACATATGAAGAACATTGAACTCTGAAACAGCAGACTATATAGTCTTTTCAAGCGCACATGGATCATTCTCCAGGATAGACCACACGCTGAGTCAAAAAACAAGTCTCGATAAACATAGAAATATTTAAATCATATAATCATGTTCTCTGACCATAATAAATGAAGATGAAAATAAATAACAGGCAGAGAACTGGAAAATCCACAAATATATGCAAGTTAAATACCACTCTCTTAAACAACCATTGGATCAAAGAAGGAATTGCAAAGAAAATCAGTAAATATCTTGAGACAAATGAAAATCAGAAAATAACATATGGGAACTTAGAGGATTCAGTGAAGCCAGTGCTAAGAGAAAATTTATAGCTGTAAATGGTTACAATAGAAAAAAAGAAAGCTAAAATCAAATGCCGAAGTCCACACCTGGAGGTACTAGTAAAAGAACAGCAAATTAATTACAAAGGAAGCAGAAGGAAAGAAATAACAAAGATTAGAGCAGAAATAAATGAAATTGAGAATAAGACAATAAAGAGAATTAAAAAAACATAAGTTGGTTCTTTGAAAATATCAATAAAATTGTCAAATACATAAAATAAAAAATGAGAGGGTGGACATTACTACTCACCCCACAGAAGTAAAAGAATCATAAGCAGATCCTATGAACACATATATGCCAACAAGTTAGATAAAATAGAAGCAATGGACAAATTCTTAGAAAAACATGAACAACCTACACTGAATGTACAAAAAATAGAAGACATCAACAGAAAAATTCATATAGACAGAGTGAATCAATCATTGAAAACCTCCCAAAAAATAAAACTTCAGGACCTGATGGCTACACAGATGAATTCTTCCAATCCTTCCAAGATAAATTAATACCAATACTTCTCAAACTCTTCCAAAAACTGAAGAGGAGGGAATACTACATAACTCATTCTATGAGGCCAATATCACCCTAACACCAAAGCCAGAAAAAGATGCTCCAAGAAAAGAAAATTACAGACCAAATTTTTTTCTGACTATAGTTGCAAAAATCTCAAAAAGAACTTGCAAATCAAATCCAATAACACATTAAAAGAATTTTACACCATGATCTAGCGTATTTTATCCCAGGTATACAAGGTTGGTTCAAAATAAGAAAATAAATGTATGTAATACATCACATCAACAAATTTAAAGGAGAATAATACATCATAATGTCAAATGATGCAGAGAAGGCATTTGACAAAATTCAGCATCCTTTAAAAAAAAAAAAACTTCCAAAAATTAGAATAGAAGGAAACTTCCTCAACATAATAAAGGCTATATATGAAAACCCCAAAGCAACATCATATTCAATGGTGAAAGACTGAAAGCTTTCCCTGTAAGCTATGGAAGAATACAAGAAACCCCTGTCAACTCTGTTATTCAACATAATACTGCCAGAGCAATTAGGCAAGAAATATAAATAAAAGGCATCCAAATTGGAAAGGAAGAAATAAATTTTCATTATTTGCAGATGACACAATCCTATATATATACATAATGACTGGAAAAATCGACAACAAAGCTACTAGAGCTAATAAACTAATCCAGCAAAGTTCAGGGTACATGATCAACACAAAAATCTGTAGTGTTTCCATACACTAGTAATGAGCAAGATCAACAAAAAATTCTATTTAAAATATCAACTAAAAGAATCAACTATCTAGGAATAAATTCAACCAAAGATGTAAAGGACTTGTACACAGAAGACTACAAAAATTTGTTAAAAGAAATAAAAAGTCTTACACAATGGAAGGACATTCCATGTTCTCCATGATCATGGATTGGAAGACTAAATATCATTCAGATGTCAATTCTCCCCAAAATTATTTTCAGGTTTAATGCAATCCCAATCAAAATTCCAACTTACCTTGCAGAAATGCACAAGCCAATTATCAAATTTATTTGGAAGAGTAAGGGGCCCCGAATAGCCAAAAACATCTTGAACAAGAAAAACAAAGTTTTAGGACTCACACCTTCTGATTTTAAATCATATTACAAAGCTACAGTGTTCAAACCATCATAGTACTAGGACAAGTATAGATATATTGACCAAAGGAGTCAAATAGAGAGTTCAGAAATATACCCTCTCACCTATGGCTAATTGATATTTGACAAGACTGCCAAGTCCACTCAATTGAGAAAGAATAGCTTCTTCAACAAATGGTCCTGGGGGAACTTGGTATTCATATGTGAAGGAATCAAAGAGTACCTTTCTCACACCGTATACAAAAATAATTTTAAATGGATGAAATTTCTTTTTATTAAGAACCAGGACTTTAAAACACTCAGATGAAAATGTAAGGGAGCATCTTCGGAATCTTGTATTACACAATGGTGTCTTAGAAAGTACAAAGCATAAGCAATTAAAGAAAAAATAGATAATTGGGACTACCTCAAAATTAAAAACTTGTGCATCAAATGACTTTGTCATGAAAATAAAGAGAAAATCTATGCAATAGGAGGAAATATTTGGAAACCACACTTCTGATAAATGTGTATTATACAGAATATATTAAGGTATTTTACAACTAAATAATAAAAAGACAACCCAATTATAAAATTGGACACAACATTTGAATAGACGTTTTTCCAAGGAGTATATATATATGGCTAAAAATCACATGAAAATATGTTCAGGATCACTAGCTATCAGAGAAATGCAAATCAAAACCACAGTGAGATATCATTTCACATCTAATGGAATGACTACAATTAAAAAAGAAAAAAATTACAAATGTTGAAGAGGATGTGAAGAAATAGGAACACTTATTCATTAATGGTGGGATTACAAAATGGTGCTGCCATTGTAGAAGGCTGTCTGACACTTCCACAGGAAGCGAAGTATAGAATTGCCATATGACCAGGCAATACTGTTACTATTTACATACCCAGAAGGATTGAATGCAGGGACTCAGATATTTGCACACAGATGTTCATCACAGTTTTATTCATAATTGCCAAAAGATGGAAGCAACCCAATGTCCATCAACTAAGGAATGGATAACAAACTATGGTATATACATATGATGTAATATTATTTAGTTGTAAAAAGAAATGAAGTCCTGATGCATTTGGCACCATGGATCATCCTTGAGGACATTATGATGAATGAAATAAGCCAGGCACAAATGACAAATATTGTATGATCTAATTATAATAAACAAGCTCATAGAGATGGACTCTAGAATATAGGTTACCAGAAGATAGATTAGAGTACAGAATCTGGAACTGATGCATCATTTGTACATAATTTCTACTTAGTTTGACTGTAAAAGTTTGGAAATGGATGGTGGTGATAGTAACACATTATTGTGAGTGTAATTAACACTGTTGAACTATGAATTTTAATGTGGTTGAAAGTGGAAGTTTTATGCCACATATAATACTAGACAGAAAGTTAGAAGCTAAAACCTGGGACTGTATTACACAGTGAACCCTGATGTGGATGATGGATTGGAGTTAATAGTACAAGTATAAGAATTTTCTTTGATGAATTATTACAAATGTATGAACTATTACAAAGTGTTAATAATAAAGTGGTATATGGGAAAATACACTTAATGTAAGCTATGGACTATAGTTTAAAAATTTCAAAACTTTAAAAAGAAATGAATGTATATGTATTTAGCAGATAAGATACACAATATCTGAATACACACTTAAAATGTGGTATATTCATTAGATAGCTGTAAAATTATTAATCACAATTTAATTGACTATGACCACAAAATAGAATAACCACTCTGACTGAACATATCATTATCATATGGATCATTTAATAAGAAGTTCTAATTTCAACCCAAATGAAGTTTTTCTTTTTCTTTCAAGTGAAATATTTTTTGTATGATTATAAGATTTTTGTAGTTCCAAGACTAAATCATTTGTACATCAGAAGAGCCACCTGTGGGTTCTGTCAATCTATAGCTCTGTTCCAATCATTCAAAGAAAAAATTTGTATTGTGATGAGAAAGGTCTCATCACATCTGAAGCCCTGGAAGTTACAGGTTTCCAACACCCAACCAACTGGAAACTTAGAAAGCATAGGGGAAAATATCTGGGTTCACATCACTACCTCTTTGGTTACTTCTAGACTACTTCCGTTCAAAGGCTTTCTGTTACAAACTCAGAAGAGGGTGCTCAGTCATGAAATATGCTGAACACAATCTAAGTCTGATAATAGAATCAGATTTTAAAAGGGCAATGAAAGCATGTTTATTCATTCCTATAGCTCTAGGAAAGGTACTAAAACATCACACATTTTTAACTATGAGGATTCAAGTATCACCCCTCTAACACAATAAACCACACTATCAGAAAAAATTCTCAAATATCTAACTTCGGTTCCTATTCTGGTTTCCATTATTTTAGATAAGAATCATGACATATTATTTATATCCTTTCAGATTCTTCTTTTTATCTCATTTCTAATTCCATGTGGGGTGTTTTAAGTAAACTATAAGTGTGGAGAGGAAAAATGTGGAAGTAACTAATATAGGAGAAAAACATCACACGCATAATTTTTGCAAATTTTTGGGAGAAAAAATGTTCTAAAATCTACTGGAAGCACTGATTTTGTTATTCTTAGTTTCTTTATCTTCTCCAAATTTATAAACATCATTAACAACAACAATATCAACACATATACGTTATCATATTTGAATAAACTTGCACATGCTATCATCAGTCCTTCTGGATTCATATGCACCTGGGAAACCAGTATGCTCCAAATCCCTTTGATCATTATTAATGCATACAAAGGAGAAAATAATAATAAATTTGAAATTTCACTACTTAAGCCCTAATAGCTAAAAGTTAATGAATTACTTAAATATGATCAAAGAGCTTTACAATGGGAACAATATATTCTTAAAATGCTACTTAACCTACTGGGCACGTGGAAAGAAGCTAATGTTCAATGGAACCCTTAATGAATGAAATTACACATTTACCACAGTTTATATTACAACATTTACACAAAGTTTTACCAAAAATTGCATATCTTTAAGTTGCATATTACAAAGCATTCATCTAATTTAATCAATAAAAAGTATTCACTATCTACCCCTCACCTCCCTGCCATAAAACATCTATTGTCTCTTGGTTTAGTGTAATAATGACACAGCAATTTTCTGGGTTTTGCTATGGAGGAAAATTAAATTTATAGTGTTTTTCTAAATTGATGAAATGTGCATATAGAATTAAATGACCAGTTAAGATGATAAAAACAGAAAATGAAGAACAAACAACAGAGGGAAACTAATGTTTCCATAGGAATACTACAGTAGTCTTTGTTTAGAATGATGTACTCATATATGAGGTTTTGTGGGGTTTTTTACATTATTGAGGTTTTTCATATCCACCCCAAAAAACAGTGGTGTACCTGATTTCTCCTTCTGCACATCCCCTTAAATTTCTACACAGTAAAATGATTGTTATAGATTTTTAATTGTTTCTTGAAAAATTCCTTCTTGGCCTTCATCTTACTATCAAGTGTTTTGTTTAGTAAGCTGAGCTAGAGTGACAAAAATCCCTCAGTGTTATAGGCTTGGTGTGTGGTTTTATCTACAGCTATATTTATTTATTCTTCTTCTGAACATCTTTGAATAACAGCCTATTGCACTATCAAATCAACATTTAAATCTTCTTGATATTCTATAGAAAACAGTAGTTTACAGCCTTAACTATAAATGAATCATGCATTGAATATATCCAACATGCTTGTGATTTTCTAAGCAAAGGGTTCTTAACAAGGGGTCCATGCACTTGAATTGAAAATCAAAAAAATAACATTTTTGTGGAGACATGTTGGTAAAGGTGTGGTATATTTACTAATTAATACATAGTTTATTGTGTACTTAGTAAGAGGTCTGTGGTTTTCGCCTGACTGGCAAAAAGGATCAGTGGAACAAAAAAGGTTAAGAACACCTTTTCTAGGCTGTTATATCCAATTAATACAAATTCCAGAAGGTAAAACTCCACTTAATAATGAAATATAGATTTAAAATGTGAGGTATAATATGATCTCTGATGCACTTTGTCCTAAGATACAAAGGTAAATTTAAAGAAAAGAAAGACACTGTTTTTAAGCAAATAGTTGCTTAGTTTGGGCATTGATATTGCACGTCAATGTCTCAAACTGTACTAAATAGTAGAAGAATAAGTTAGAGACCTAAATCTGTACAGCTAACATATGTTCTTTTCTGAAAGTGTGAAAACAAATTATATTAGCATTATGTTCTTGAATTAATGGAAAAAACAAGGACAGAAAAAAATTAAAAGATATTCACACTCCATACTTTGAATTTCTCAAGGTGGAAACATTTAAAAATCACAGAAACAAATATCAAACAAAAAGAAAAAATATTCCTCTACTTATACCTACCAATATCATCTGTACAATAGTCTAGAAAAAAGGTAAATTTTTGGAAATCAGAAATCAGATATTTGCTTGCTTTCTATTTGCTACATACTGGCTCCACAAAAATCAGAATGAACAAAATCAGTAATATTGCACATTTTGTTAAAAAACTGAAAAATTTCCAGTTCATCAGAAATAGTATATTCTACCTATTAATACCTGTCATAATATGTCTTTCTGTAAAGTAGGTTTGAATTTTTCAATTTCCTTTCTTTTCTAATACAATTTCTGAATTCAAAAAATTATAAATTTATTTTTAACATTTGACTAAAGATTTAGCTTCAGATATTTTTTCTGGTTTCTTCTTCTAATTACATAGTCATTTACAAACCTTACAATTTGGAATATTCATTGAAATTTGCTCTTAAGCCTTCAGTATATTAATATACTCTGAAAATGAAAAATAACTACTTTAGTTTTATAAGAGATTTTCTTCCACAATGGGGAAATCATCCCTAGAGGGTCTGGTCTGCTGCTCTGGGGTGAGACTTGTTAGGGAAATTACTTTAATTGAATCATCACTGTGATGGAGTCTTTCAGACATGGTATAAACCTGGGATCTTACACTACCTTGCCCTCCATGACCAAGAGAATGTAGTCCAAGTCCAACATTTGCATCCAATTTTGCTGCAAACCCATTGGTGACTGTGCAGGGCTATGACGGAGGGCAGTAGCCTGTGGTAGAGGAGTGCTGTGCTGGAGAGCAGAGGCTTGTCCTGGTGGAGGACTATCAAGTAGTGCAAGAAGTTGGGTCATTGGAGGACTGTGAAGGCGAGCAAAGGCCTGTGATTGTGAAGGACAGGAATGGGTCAGAGAAACTGGCATCCAGCAGGCATCAGAATGACCCAAGATGAGACATTCTTGAGTGCAGTTGTCGAAGACTTCTCCCACAGTTGGTTGAAACATTACTTCTGCAGCTGTTGGGATGGATAAATGAATAATAAAGTTTATATTTCAAAGGCATATTACTATATGCAGTGTTTTAGCTGCTTAAATCCAATCTTTGTTTCAGGAAAATTTAACAATTTATGTACAAATATATCAGAGAATTCCAATACTTTCAACTATTACTCAATATGTCAAGAAATCATTCCTGCAAAAATAACTGGGAGTGAATGGAAGTCGTCTCATTTATAAAATTAGGGTAGTTTGGCCTAGTCTTTCAAACATAGAGATTTTTATTTTTGAATGTTGCTATAAATGGAGACTATGGCCATTGATCTACATACACAAATCAGTTGAAATGTGATTCCCAACAAACACGGTAAGGGAATATAAAAGTAAAATGAATGGAAAAATGAATCATATGGACATATAATGTGCTAACTAATTATAACTAACCAAATTCTTAGTTAATAATAAATTAGAGGATTGTGGGAAGCTGGCATCAGATTAGGCAGCTAAGGTTCAGCTTTTTCACAAAAACAATGGAGAAAGAAATAAAAGTTGCCTGAGGGACCTGTTTTAGGGGTCAGCAGACCAGGAGAGTGCTTCACAACTCCCAGGAAAGTGAGGGACACAGAAACGAAGAAGCCGAAAAAACCAAATCGCCTGTCTGTCAGGAAGGGCTTCTCCCCCACCCCCAATTATTCAGCAGAGGTAAAACTCCTGGTTTGATGCAGCTGAGAGGGGAGCAGATATCTTCCTCCCTGTCAGCTGCTACAAAGGAAAGGGGAGAGGGAATCAGGGGATTTTCTTCAGTGAATTCAGCCAGTGGAGCCCAGTTTGAATCTCCACTCTGCCCAGAAGAAAACAAAGGAAAACCGAGATACACCTCTGTGGAAAGGTGTGCCAACGAAAGCCATCTGCTGGCCAGTCTGAAAATACCATGGACAAAAACCACTTTTAGAGCTCTCTTTACACGACCCTTGGGAGAAAGTCTGAGCCCCATTAGTGAGTCCCTGGCAAGATTTTGATAACTTAAACTGCACAATTTGAAAGACTTAGGATAAGTTGAACCAAATTAAAAAGAAAAGCTGTGAAAAAATAATAACAGTAGGCAAGAGAGAGATATTGGCTGTGAGAGTAAAGGCACCAAAATATCAGATGCCTAGACATCAGCAAAATATTACAAGCCTTACTGGGAAACAGAAAGAGATGGCCCATCCAAAGGAACAAACCAAATATCTTGAAGAGATTCAGGATTTAAAACAATTAATCAATGATAATCACACAATTCTCCTAAATCAATTTAAAGAATTGAAAGAAAATATGACTAAAGAGATAAAGGATATTAAGAAGACACTGGGTGAACATAAAGAACAAGTTGAAAGTCTGCAAAGAAAATTAACAGACCTTAGGGGAATGAAATACAACATAGATGAGAATAAAAATAAATTAGAGGCACATAAGAGCAGATTTGAATTGCTTGAAAACAGAATTAGTGATTTTGAAGACAGAACATCTGAACTGGAAAAGACAGGAGAACAGAAAGAGAAGAGAATGGAAAAAAATGGAACAGGTCCTTAGAGAATTGAAAGACAATGTGAAACACAAACACATATGCATTATTGGTAGCCCAGAAGGAGAAGAAAACAGCAAAGGGGCAGCAAGAAGTCAAAAAGTCATTATTTGAGGAATTAATGACTGCAAACTTACTTACCCTTATGAAAGAAATAAATATCAATATCAATGAAGAGCAACACACCTCAAGTAGAATAAACACAAATAAAACTACTCTGAGACACCTATTCTGAATGACAAATATGAGAGATAAAAAGATTTTGAAAGCAGCAAGAGACTAGCATAGCACCACATACAAGGGAAACTTGATATGATTAAGTCCAGACTTCTCATCAGAAACCATGGAGAAGAGAAGAAAGTGGTATGATGTATTTAATGTATTGAAAGAGTAAACCTGTCAACCAAGGATTCTATATCTAGCATAGTTGTCTTTCAACAATGAACTCAGCTTCAATGTTGCAGGACAGCTATGCTGGAAACTAGAAAAAAATTCCATTTCTAATAGTGACAAAAACAAAGGAATATTAAGGACATAAAGGACCTGTATTGGTAAACTGCAAAGCATTGCTACAAGAAACCAAAGAAAATTTAAATAAATGGAAGGAGATTCCTTGCTTATTAATTGCAAGACCAAATATCATTAAGATGTCAATTCTACCCAAACTGACTTACAGATTCAATGCAATCCCAATAAAAATCCCCACAGCCTTTTTTTTTTTGTTGCAGAAATCAAAAAGCTAATAATCAAATTTATTTGGAAGAGTAAGGGGCCCTGAATAACCAAAAATATCTTTAAAAAAAGAAGGAAGTTGGAGGACTCTCACTTCCTGACTTTAAAGAATATTAGTTTGCTATAGTGGAAAAAACAGCATGGCACTGGCGTAAAGACAGAATGATTGACCAATGTAACCAAAATTAGAACTCAGAATTTGAACGTCACATGTACAGTTAAGTGATTTTTTACAAGAATGTCAAGTCCACCCATCTGGGGCAGAGCAGTCTATTCAAAAAATGGTGCTGGGAGCACTGGATAGCCACAACCAAAAGAAAAAAGAAGACCCCTATCTCACAAGTTATGCAAAAATTAACTCAAAATGGATGAAGGACTTAAATATAAAAACAACAACCATAAAACTCCTAGAAGAAAATGTAGGAAAACTTCTTCAAGTTCTTGTGGTAGGTGATAGTTTCTTAAATCCTACATCTGAAGCATGAGCAACAAAAACAACAAAATTACAGAAATTGGGACTCCTTAAAATTCAACATGTTTTGCACTTTAAGGGATTTTGTCAAAAGGGTGAAAAGGCAACTGACTCAATGTGAGAAACTATTTGACAATCAAATATCTAAGTGTTAAATATCCATATATTTAAGTGTTAAATATCCATGATATATAAGGAGATCAAACAACTCAACAATAAAAAGACAAAGTATTCGATCAAATAATGGGCAAAAGACTTGAAAAGACAGCTGTCCAAAGAAGAAATACAAATGTTGAAGAAAGACATGAAAAAAATGTTCAACATCACGAGCGATTAGGGAAATGCAAGTCAAAACTGCAATGAGATATCATTTCACACCTAATAGACTGGTTGCTATTAAAAAGCTAGAAAACTGTAAGTGTTGGATAGGATGTGGAGATATAGGAACGCTTATTCACTATTGGTGGGAATGTAGAATGTTAAAGCCACTGTGGAAGACTGTTTGGCAGTTCCTAAGGAAGTTGAATATAGACTTGCCTTGGGACCCAGCAATACCGTTGCTAGGTATATACCAGAAGAACAGAGAGCAGTGACACGAACAGATATCTGAACACCCATGTTCATAACAGCATTATTCATGATATCCAAAAGTTGGAATCAACCCAGCTGTCCATCAACTGATAAATGGATAACAAAAATTGTGGAGTATGCACAAGATTAAATATTATGCAGTGGAAGAATAAATGAAGTTATGAAACATATGACAGCATGGATGAACCTGGAGGACATTATGTTGAGTGAAGCAAGCCAGACACAAAAGGACAAATACTGTATGATTGCCCTATTATGAAATAAATTATTATGTGAAATATAAATATGTTATGTGAAGTATGAATATGGGTAGAATTGCATATATAAGGCTGTTTTTCTTTGAAGCTAAACAAATGTAAATTAATGTTATAAAATGTTAAAATTGGACAAAAAATAATTATACTAAGAGAAGGGGACCAGGCCCAGAGTACTAAAATTGCATGATTCCATTTATATATAATGTAAATATAAATCAGTTTTTAAAGATGAAATGTGATTCGTGGTTATATAAGTCTAAAGAAGAACTGCTAAGAGGTGTGGAGTCTTTCTCTTTGGAGTAATATTTTTCTAAAATTTTTGAGCTGATGAATGTATAACAATTTGATTATACTAAAAGCCATTGACTATACACTTTGGATAGAATATACAGAAACAGCAGCTATGTAGAGTCAGGGAAGTATAGAGAAATTGAGAGGTGAGGAATTTTCTTTTTTGTTTTTTGTTTATTATTGTTATTTTTGAAATAATGAAAATGCTCTAATAATGATTGAAGTGATAAACACAAAACTATGTGATTATACCAAATACCATTGATTTTACACCTTGGATGAATTGTATGCATTTTAATAGGTAACAATAAAATTGATTTGTTTTTTAAAAATGAAACAATGAAACACTACTGCCAATATTGAAAAATTGTACAAACCAAGAGTTGCAAAGAATTGCATTACAGAATGGTTTAAAAATGGTGTATGAATTAAAAGTAATTTACTTATATATAATTTTAAGAATCTTACATATATTGTATTTTACAGGCTTAGTACATATGTTCATTAAAATGTAATAAAAATGGTAAATTTGCCATTGTAAAAGAATAAGTTTGTTAAGCTTGCTATCTTAGGCCAACCGAAGCCCTGCTGGGCTGCCCAATCTTTCTACCTGGGTGGGGTTCTGACTTAGTACTCGGGATATTTTAAATGCAAAGTTGTTGATTTTTAAATTAATGGGTAAAAATAACTAAAGTTTAGTAAAGGACTATGGGATTGCTTTACTCTTAAAAACTAACTATAAAAAAACTACAATTTGAAGATTTTATAAGCCATTCAGTTTCATATACTGAGAAAGTATGAACTTCTAGCAGTCACTTTAAACTTTACAGAGCTTGAAAAACAGCAAAGTGATCTTGGTTTGTGTACCTGGTGGTAGAGTAGAACAGAAAGGATGAATTTCTTTTTAGGGAAAGTAACTCACTGCACATTTAAGTCTCCCTAATTTCCTATATTCAGCTGCTACCATTCAAATAATAGTTAATTAGAAATAATTGGTAGAACTTGTTTTCACCCTTAGGATTCCAAAAAAATAAATAAATCATTTTTTTCTCTCTGTGCATTTGTGTTTGCTGAGTGCTAATAACAATGCAGGTTATTCTGCATAGTTTTAAAAATTAATAATAGAGATTCAAGTTCACATAAAACTCCAATAGAATGCATAGTCCAGCTACTGTCATTAAAACCAAAGAACAGAACTTAAAGTAACTGACTCTTTGTAAAACTAATTTTCTCTATGAGATAATTTACTTTTCTTTATTTAAAGCACACATACAAAAAGTCCCTATGAGGTGAACATTTAATATGTTCAATATTTTTGCACATTATCTTTGAGAAATAGTTGAGAAGGTGGAGTTTTATATATTTTGAGTGATATTAATTCACAAAACATGCATGAGAATATATGAATACACAATGATTTTTTAAAGCAAAATTTAATTTGTTGGTTATCAGGAAAGCAGTTCATCTGATAGTCTTAAATTTTACAACAAAATAATACACCAAATCTTGCATGACACTGCAATGATGGATACAGACCATTATTCATTTTGTCAAAACTTATAAAATTGTGTGGGGCAAAGTCTAAATTATAATGTAAACTACAGCCCATGGTTAGTAGCAATGCTTAAATATGTGCTCATCAGTTGTAACAAATGTACCACACTAACAAAAGATGTTAATGTGGGAAAGTGTAGGAGGGGAAGAGGTTGAGCATGAGGTATATGGGAATCCCCTACATTTTTTATGTTAACATTTATGTAATCTAAAGCTTCTTTTAAAAGAATATATCGTAATTTTAACATTTAGACATTTAAAAATTTGCCTATTTATGATAAAGAAATAGATATGAAGTCATTTTCATTGAAAGACTATATGATCTATATTCATTCTTTAAAAAAACAGTTTTTTATTGTGATACAATTCACATATCATACAATTCATCCATTTAAAGTGTGCAATTCAATGTTTTTGTATATTCACAGAGTTGTGCAGCCATCACCACAATCAATTTTAGAATATCTTTATCATTCCAAAGAGAAATGCCATATCTATCAACAGTCACTTCCCATTTTCCACCAAACTCCGCAACCAAAGGAAACTTTTATTTTACCTCCTGTCTCTAAATATTTGCATTTTCTGGAAGTCTTTTTGACTGGCTTGTTTCATTCAATGTTTTCAAGGTTCATCCATGCTGTAGCATGTATCAGTATTTAAATTCCCTTTTGTTGCTAAATAATAGCCCATCATATGCATGTTCCATATTTTATCTATTTATCATTTAATGGATATTTAGTTTTCTCCACTTTTTAGCTTTTATTAATCATGCTGCTGTAAACATTCATGTATAATTTTTTGTGTAGTCACATGTTTTCTGTTCTTTTGGCAGTATACCTATGAGTGGATTCCTGAATCATACAGTAACTCTATGTTTAACTCTATGTTTAACTTTTGAGAAACTGCCTAACTCTTCCAAATTCACTGCTCCAATTTACATTCCTACCAGCTATGTAAAAAGACTTGCAATTTCTCCACATCCTTGCAATCATGTGTAATTTTCCATTTTTTAAATATAGCTACCCTAATGAATGTGAAGTAGTATCAATTGCATTTTTTATTTATTGGCCATTTGTTTATCTTCTTTGAAGTAATATAAATTCTGATACTTTATCCATTTTTGCTACTAACTATGGGTCATAGTTTACATTTAGTATCATTTTTTACATACTCCTATATTATTAACAGCATGTATTAGTCGTGTACATTTGTTCAGTTCATGAGAGAACACTTTCATATTTTTACTGTTAACCACAGTCCATCATCCACCACAAGGAATTTTTGTACATTCCTATTGTGTCCTACAACATTGCTGAACTTGTTTATTAGTTCTAAGAGGGTTTTTGTGGATTACTTAGGATTTTCTACATATAAGATCATATAACACATAATCTGCATTCTTGCCAATCGATGCCTTTTATATCTTTTTCTTTTCTAATTGCTATGTGTAAAAAATCTATAGTATAAAGGTTAATATAAGTGATGAGATATTATATCCTTTTCTTGTCCCTAATCTTATGGGGCAATTATTCAGTATTTCACCATTAAGTATATTCTAATTTTCCTTGTGATATCTTCTTTAACTCATTATTTTTTTCAGAGAGTGATGTTTAATTTCCACATATTTGCTGTACCAAATGTTGTCAGTTTTCAAGAACATAGCCTTTAGTCCTTATAGAATAAAACAAAGCATGCAAAAGCATGCATTTAAATATTAACATTTTGAAAAAGATTAGGAAGTTTTTGAAAAATTGGGAAATTAATTTAAAAATACACACAAAATTGAAGAAAACCAAAAAATACAAAGCTGAAATTTATATCATTATCCATGCCAAACTTTTTAATGGTTTTCATAATTTGACAGATTTTCTGGTATATTGAAAATTAGTTGACACATAATATTTTAATTGGCCAGATTATACTGCATATAAATGCTTCTGAAAATCAGGGCCAAGTGGTAATTTTTTAAATAATATTTTGTTACAAAATATATGTAATCCATTATATCCCTAGATTTTTCTCTTAAAATTTCATCTTGAAAATACCCCAAAAATTTCTTTAGCACTCCATTTCTTAAATGTAGTTGATTCATGATCAATAATAGACCATATAAATACTAACTGAAAATAGCCTTTGTCAATTTGATAGCAAAATTTTTATAATAAAAAAATTTTAGCTAATTGATATTATCTGTCCTTTAAAAAAATTTTTCCCTTAAATAAGGGGTATTGCTATAAGTAGTAATATTTATGATTAAAAACTATTCAAGAACTACAACAAAATGTAATCATATATCCTGAGCTACCAAATATAATACTTCCGTCCAGTTAGGGGAAGGGGAGGATTTTCTAAAACATACATGTGTGTAAGATTCGTAAAAATTCACATCTTTAGCTAAATGTGTTCAATCTCACTAATTCAGAACACATGACTGAAAACTGTTGCATATTTTAGTACACAAAAATTCTCCAATCATTAGGGAATCAATTCTAAATGAACAAAAATAATATAGTAATTAATTAATTTTCCAAAATTTCTATGTACATGACCTGCACTAACATATTTTAAGCATATTTCTTTAGTGGACTGTAGACTCTCTGTTAATATTAATGACACTATATAATTACCTTATCAAACTGTTTCCAAAGAGATCATATGAGACTAGCACAGATTAACTCTGCAAATTCAAAATAACATACATTGTAAGTTAGTATAGTTCAAATTAATTACACTTAAAACAACCTTCTATGAGGGCTTTTGTAACTCAGTAATGAAATTTAACTTTGAAGAAAATATTCTTCCTAGGAAAATGTATTGTCCCAACACAACACCAAAACACTATGGATATCACAGTAGGGCTTTTGTAGGGAAAATATGACAAAGTTATATATTGGATCGTTTTATGATGTAGAAATGGAAGCTTGAACTAAAGTTCATTTGAAATAATGGCCAAAACTTCACATCAATCAAGTATACTGGCAAGGTGGGATATATAATAGGGTAGGAAAAAATTACCTAAGATATCCACAAAGAATAGATTGCAGAGAAGACAGGCTTAATATCTCTCTTTGGAAATGATTCACTAGTGAACTGTTACCTTGAGAAGGGGTGAAGAATACTGACTGTACTTTGAAATATAATTTTAGCACAATGAAATATAGATTAATATTAGAGTATAATTCTGCTTTGGCTCAGAAATAAAATATGCTCTTATGAAGTTAAACAAATTACTTTGGACAAATCTTTTCCTTCATTCTAAATGGTTACATTTATTTGAACATCAAAATGCTTTTAATCTATGAACTCACATTTATTTAATTAGCCTGATATAGAATGTGTTTCAAGAAATAGAGGAGAAAATCCAAGTCTTTGAAAATTCAGATATCAAATTTGTAGGTGTGATTTAATGTGCTCTGGTGATGCTCACTCTTATTTTCTAACCTCTATAAATTTTAGGACAAATGCATATTTTATATACATGTTCGTTATTGCTATTCCAAACCAGAATTGAATGTTCATTATTCACAAATCTCCTGTAAGCTGTTCGTTTTAATTTATCTGTTAATCACTGACAGCAAATGTCACATTATAGAGTTCTTATAGAGGTCATCTGGTTAATGTTCAAAGCAGAACTCTCATGAAAAAGAGTGGGGTGCTGTTGAAAATGGTATTTTTGATCTCTTTCTAGCTTGCACTTTTCATGGCCTCCCAATTGCATGATTGAAGTTTCAATATTATGTTTTGTGGGAATATCAGGTTTTTAAAATATATTTTTATTAGAGATGTGAACTTACAAAACAATCATGAACATGTGTGGAATTCCCATGCAACACCCCTCCACCAAAACACTACATAGTTGTGGAACATTTGTTACACATTATGAAATAATATCACAGGCTATTACCACTAACTATGGTCTATAGCATACATTTGGTATATTTTCTCCATAATCCCCTATTATTAACACAGTACATCTCTGGCATTGATGGAAGACTATTACAGTATTGCCATTAACTATAGTCCATAGGTTACATTAACTGTATTTTTCCCATGTTTTTTCACATTCTTACCACCTTGCAATAGTGATGTACATTTGTTCTAGTTCATAAGAGAACATTTCTGTATTTGTACTCTTAACCACAATTCTCATCCACCTCTGGGTCCACTATGCTATCCAGTCCCTAAATTATTCTCTAACTTTCTTTCAGTTGACATTTACATCCCTAGACTGCCCTTTTCTGCTCTATCCCATGTAAAACCCAGCTGCATTATTTCTACTCACTATAAGGTGTTACCTTTAACTCTACCCATTTCTAAACTTTTACATTTGTTAGTTAAAACTTCTACATACATTAAGCAGCAGTACATCTTCTCAGGCTTCCTCTTATCTTCTAATATCCTTTACTCTAGGTTTTAAGTCCATGCATTTATTCTTTATATTTAGTTCATATTAGTGAGACCATACAATATTTGTCCTTTTGTGTCTGGCTTATTTCACTTAACAAAATATTTTCAATTGCATCCATGTTGTCATATGTGTCCCAATTTCATTTCTTCTTATAGAAGCACAGTATTCCATCGTATGTATATACCACATTCTGTTTATCCATTCATTGGTTGATGGGCACTTGAGTTGTTTCTATCTTTTGGCAATTTTGAATAATGTCGTTATGAACATCCATGCACAAATGTCTGTTTGCATCACAGTTTTCAGTTCTTCTGGATATATTACTAGTAGAGGAATTGCTGGATCATATGGCAGTTCTATATTCAGCTTCCTAAAGAACCACCAAACTGTCTTCCACAGAGGATGCACCATTTTACATTCCCACCAACAGTGAAGGAGTGTTCCTTTTTCTCCACATCCTCTCCAGCACTTATTGTATTTTTTTTACTAATGGACATTCTATGCAGTGTGAGATGACATATTATTGTCGGTTTGATTTGCATTTCACTAATAGCTAGTGATATGGAACGTTTTTTTCATGTTATTTTTGACCATTTGTAGTTCCCCTTTGGAGAAACGTCTACTTAAGTCTTTTGCCCATTTCTTTAATTGGATGGTTTGCTCTGTTATTGTTGAGTTGCATGATCTTTTTATACAGAATGGAAATCAAATTTTTATTGGATATGTGGTTTCCAAGTATTTTGTCCTAAGGCATGGGCTGCCTTTCCTCCTTCTTGGCAAAATCTGAATCACAAAAGTTTTTAAGTTTGAGGAGGTCCTATTTATGCATATTTTCCTTCTTGACTCATGCTTTCTGTGTAAGGTTTAAAAATTAACAACCTACTACCATGTCTGGAAGATGTTTCCCTATATTTTCCACTAGAAGCTTGAGACAGTTTGATATTTTTTATGAATTCCAAAAAGAGATAATGATTATGTTTATAAACTGGTCTGTTCCTCTGAGCATGACGCCCTTTGATTGTATTACATTCAGCTGAGATGTCTTTGATTAAATTTTGTTAAGATTAGGACTTTTATTTCACCATGTCATTAAGGTGACGCAGTTTGAGTCCCAACCACCTTTGTTGACTAAATAAAGGGAAACATAATCAAGGAGACACAGAGAAATAGATACACAAGAGAACACAGAAAAAGACACAGCAGAGGAGAAAACTTAGTTTTGATTCTGGAACCCCAGAGAGAGATGAGCCATTAGCCTGATAGTTTACAGCTGACATTGTGAAGTGAGCAGAGCAGTTGAGCCTTGAAAGAAATGAGCCCTGGGAAGAGAAATGAGCCCTATGCCAGCCTACAACTGAGATCAGGAGAAGCTGGACCCATGGCACCATAAGAGGAAAGAGGAAGGCTGAACCCTCACGGATGTCGCCTGCCATCTTGCTTCAACACGTGGCAACAAAGTTTTGTAAGGAAGTAAGCTTGAGTAGTACTCTTTAGGACTTTATAACCGTTAGCTTTTACTCCCAATAAACATCCTCTATAAAAGCCAATATAGTTTTGGTAATTTGCAATAGCACCCTTTTGACTGACTAGTACAGAATTTGGTACCTAGAAGTGGGGTGGTGCTTTTGCAATTAACGAAATGATGGAACAGTTTTATAAATGGATAAGGTGTATTTTTTGTAGGAATTGTGAGATGCTTCATAGAAAAGGCCTATATTGCTTTGAAGAGACTATTGTTAGGAATATGGATACTAAAGAGGCTTTTTTAAATTATTTTTTTATTTTTAAAGTAGCTTTAAATTACATAAATGCTACATAAAAAATACAAGGGATTCGCATGTACCTCACTCCCTCCTACTCCCACAATTTCCCATATCAACAACATTCCTTATTATTGTGGTACATTTGTTACAATTGTTGAACATACATTGAAGCATCTCTACTAACCATGGATTACAATATACATTATAGTTTACATTCTAAAGAGACTTTTGATGAGGTCTTAGAAGGAAATGATAAAACTATTATCGGAAATTGGAGGAAAGGTGATCTTTGTTTTAAAGTCACAGAGAACATAGCAAGATTGGCCCCTGATGTATGGAAGGCAGAATTTGATAACTACTAGCTTGGACATTTAGTGAAGATTTCCAAAATGATGTGGAAAATGCAGATTGGCTACTCCTTGCAGCTTATAGCAAAATGTTAGAGGAAAAAATTTAAGCTGATAACTGAATTGTTGGCCACAAAGAAACATACAGTGTTTCTGGAAATTCCAAGCCTCTGGAAATCAAGTGCCTAGATGATAGTGCCTCATTTGAGGAATTAACTAAACTTGGAAATTCTGAGTCAAGATTGGAATTGCAGCTACCAGGAAAGACTTGTGGAAAGTTTTGCTGTCTGATGGCTTCGACCCCTGCTTCTTGCATGCTAAAACAACAAACTTTTTGAGAGAGCTGTATGAACAAACCACTCTCAGCCTGGACCAAAAGGGACATGGAGGGGAAAGCTGACAGGGAAAATGGTTTTAAGAAGAAAACTATGGGACCTGAGATCTGGAATTAAGACATCTCCTTGGGCCAAGAGTGGAACCCCAACC
Source organism: Cabassous unicinctus (assembly GCA_029593785.1). Taxonomy (NCBI): domain Eukaryota; kingdom Metazoa; phylum Chordata; class Mammalia; order Cingulata; family Chlamyphoridae; genus Cabassous; species Cabassous unicinctus. The sequence continues at coordinate 22,979 of JAQZBX010038812.1, forward strand.
ATATATACAAATAGGGTGAGTTTGCACCAGCATTTGAAGAAGGTGGTTATTCCAGCCCAATCTTCTGGGAGAGTTTTGTCACCCCAGGCTACAGAGATGGTGGAGCACATTCCCAAAGTGTTGGGGAGAGTGAGGTTGACACCCCATAGGTCTGAGAGAGGTAGACCTGTCTCTCATAGATTAGGGAAATCCATGTCACCAACTCATGCTCTGAGATGGTTGGCCCTGTATACCTGAGATTAGAGAGAATGTTGCCTCCACCTCACCATACTAAGAGGGGTGAGATTCTA
>JAQZBX010038813.1:0-23260 GCA_029593785.1 Cabassous unicinctus
CGAGGCTGCCTTGGAGCCGACTTCCTGGTGAAATCCGTGGCTTTTCTTGAAGGCAGGGCTGAGCCTCCTTATCGGCAGCTCAGAGTCCGCGGCCCCAGGACTGGACGCCTGCGTGTGTAAGCTGCTCGATGCTTATCGGGCCTCTCCCTGTGGAGGGCGGTTCGGCTGCCCAGACTTTGGACCGCTAGCTGGGCTGGACGTGAAATCTCCTCCTTGCCCTGGGGATCCCCATCCGGGACGGGACACATCTCTCAACATTCACTCCCAATTAAAAAAAAAGGTTGAAAGTCAACTGCCAGGATTCACAAACAAGCGTGAGGGCGAAGGACAAGATGGAGCCTGGGCGCCAGGACGTCTGGCTCCAATTTCTGGCTCAAGCACGGCAGGGACTCAGTTTCCCTCTCTGTCAATCTCATTGCAAGCTGGGTAATAATATCTGCCCTGCTTGCTTTGCAGGGAGGTCTGGAATAGTCAGGTCCAAATCAATGGACACTGTAGCACTCATCCTGAGAGAAAACCTGGGAAAGCAGGCATCAGTCTACCCATTTGGGGTTGAGGAAACTGAGGAGCAAATGACGCGATGCCTGGGAAAGGACTCCCCTGTAGCACAGCTAAGAGGACAGTGCAGGTTATTCCACGTACGGAGGGGCCCTCCCTGACCCCCCTGGCCAAAGAAGAAACTGAGGCTGACACAGGTTAAGAAATTGCCCGAAGTCACCAAGTGAGCCAGAGTTGTCATCAGAATTCGAATCTAAGCAGTTGGTCTCAAGATCCTCCACCCTTAATCCCACAGAGGGACTCTGTCTCTAGCCCAGGGCCTCTCGACGGCAGCCACGCGGACATTTAAGGCCGGATCACTCCTTGTGGGGGGTGGGGAGGGGTGGGGGGTGTCATGTGCACTGTAGGCTATTTGGCCGCTTCCCTGGTCTCTATCTTCTAGATGCCAGTAGCCCCACCCTCCCGGAATTGTGACCACCAAAAACGTCTCTAGCCATTGCTGGCTGTCCCCTGGGGGACACGATTGTACCCAGGCCCAAGGCTGTGGCTATTATTCATGGCCACAATTATAATTGAGGTCATGTTTATGGTGAGGATTTCTTGTCCAACACTGGCTTTGCATATGGGCAGGTACAGGCCCATGTGAACGTCAGCTAGGGTGACCAAATAATTTATCGTCTAAACCAGGACCCTTTAGAGATGAAAGGGGGGGGCTATTAGTAATGTCAGGGTAACAGGCATGTATCAGCACCATCACAAGCAAACTGGGGAAAAGGCCACCCTGCTTTGGCTTCCCTCTCCTACCTGGTCGTCAGGTAACATGGCCAGGGCACGATTCCGCCTCTGCTTATGTGCTATCGAAGCCGTCATCCAGGGGGCTTTTCCCAGCTCACAGCCTCTGGAAATCTTAGCACCAGCTCCTTTCACCTGCTCCTACCCTCCAAGAGACCCCTGGTTGGACCACATCCACATTCAAGCCCCGGATTTTATTAAAGTGGTCAGAACATGGGAAATGATCCCGAGGACTTGGCACCAGTTTTCTTTGCGCCCAGGCCAAGCTGAGGCTGTGTTACTAGGGTGCTCGGTATCATCACCTGAATTATGGAAATCTGGGTTCTATTTGGAAACCAGGGTTTGGGGCGGATACTTTTCCAGCCAATCCTTCTGAACCTCCCCCATCAAGCTAGAGGGAACTGTACCTCCTCCTTCCAAGACTTATCAGAATGCCAGTGATGACAACAATGATGACAACGATGATGATGATGATGAAGGTTTAACAATGACAGAGCACTTACCGTATGCTTGGTCTTATCATGAGCACTTTACCTGGATTATTTCTCTGTGTCTCCACTAGAGTCCACGTGGTGAAGTTCAAGTAGTGTGGGGATGCAGTGGATTCCCTGGGCCAAGCCTGAGTTGGAGGAGGGAGCTGTCTGGGGCAGGCGACACCTTGAGGGTTGAGTGGTAGTTGGGCAAGAAATGGGGAAGACAATGCCAGGCAGGGAGGCCAAATTGAACAAGTGAACGTTGGCCCTTGGCAGGCTGCTGTGGGTAGAGGTGTATGGTTCAGTGTGGGCGGGGGGACAGGCATTCTTATGTATATGCACATAAGTACATACAGATGCATGTGCATGCACACATGTACATGCATTCACATGTGCAGGCACATGCAGGTACACAGAATGCAGCCACAAGCCCCTGGTGCTGATGCAATCAGATCCCTCCTATATCTCATGGGCCAGAGAGTTGACTGTACCACCTGATTCAAAGAACCCTAGGAGGACACTTTCTGTCCCTCTAGCTTTCCATTTCTCTTCTGTGATAGGCACAATACTGGCCCCATGTCACACTCCCTGGCACCTGAACTACATTATTGGGGAAATTAAGGCTGCAGATGGAACTAATGTTGCCAATCAGTTGACCTTAAGATAAGATTATTCTGGATTAGCTGGGTGGGCCCAATGTAACCATGAGAGTCCTTCAAGTGCGGGGCAAGAGGGTCAAAGTGAGAAAAAGAGTTGTGAGATGAAACCCAGGTTGCAGGGATGTGCTGTGAAGGTGGAGGAAGGGCCCACGAGCCAAGGAGAGCGGGCGGCCTCTAGAAGCAGGAAAAGGCAAGGAAACGGCTTTTCCCCTAGCACTCCAGAAGGAAAGCAAGGGCCCCTTGGTTTCAGCCCAGCGGGACCTGCTTTGTTTGGAATGCTGATCTCCAGAACCGGAAGAGAATACATAGGGCTGTGTTAGGCTACTAAGTGTGTGGCAATTTGTTACAGCAGCCAAAGGGAACTAATACAGCTTCCCCTTGGCAGCCAGGCCATTGCTCGCCTCTGCTGGGTAACCTGGATGGGCACGAGCACCTTGGTTCAGGCTCACCTGCAAGCGCAGCAGTTTATGCCCAAGCTCCCGGGGTCTTACAGAAGTCCCTCCCTGAGGCCTCAGGCTGGGAGGCTAGATCCACCCCAGAGGCAAGGCTGGCCCCAAAGGAATGTCCCCTCGGTGTCCTTGGCCACACCCGGAGAGCCTTGATAATAGTGGGGCCCAGGAAGGGAAGGGAAACAGCCAGTCCTGGCCATCAGGCATTTCACACCGAGGTCTGCCATCCCTGGAGAAGACAGCCAGTAGGTTCTACACAGTCTGCACATGATCAAATGATCACACGGTTCTTTACTAAATAAATGAACAAACAAACAAACTACTATATTATATCCAGGCAGCTGTTTTGTTTTTTTATTATTCACACTGATTTCTAAAAAGGAACATTCCGGCTTTAATTAGAATGAAAAATATGAGCAATAGAAATATCCAAATATCACAGAGCTTCACTATTTATACCATTGATTTGAACAGGCAGGTAAACACATAGTAAGCCATGTGCTCTGTACTATTTGAAGGACAAAGCAGCACTGACCTGCTTCTAATGCCCCGTGCGTCCCTTCCCTGGGTGAGAAACCCTCGCTAAGGACTAACTCATGTGGCCTGGTTGTGGAGGAGACAGATGGGGAAAGAGTTCTAACATGAGCAATTATTAATCCAAATAGCAGCTTGTATTTAACACATGCTCTGTGCCAGGATGCTCAGCAATGCCTTCCATCCATTTGCTCAACTAATCCCAGGTGCTGCACGGTCTGAGATCAGCCTTTTGTGACCATTTCACCCACGTAACCAGGCTGCAGGGAGGTTAACGAACGTGTGCGGCCATCTAGCTGTGGCGCGGTGGATAGCCTTGCTCTTACCTCTGGTGGGATAGAGTTAGGGCCATGCCCACCCCCAATACCTGATGGCTAGAGGGAACCTACAATGTGTTCCCAGACTGCTGCCCACTAGAATCACCTAGGGAGCTTTTGAAAACCCGAGGCCCAGGCTGCACCCCAGAACTGTTAAGTCAGAATGTCTGGGGTGGGAGGGAGGCATCAGTGCTTCTTAAATGTCCCGGGTAACTCCAATGTGCAGGCACGTTCTGGAAGCCCTGCTTTCCATGTGTCTTCTTACAGAATCTCCCTGCCCTCCCCCACCCATGGAGCGAGTGGTGTTATTGACCCATTTTAAAGATGAGAAACGTGACTATGTGACACCCATCGAATTGGGATTCTAGAAGCTTCACCTTTAACCACTACACTGAACGGCCTTCCTAACGGGCTATTGTTAGTGGGTCAAAAGAGGCTTTTTCTCAGGTGAGTGCACTGTACCTGGGGGATGTACAACAAGGGAATCCAGCTTTTCCCATCTTGTGTTTTCCACTTCTTTGAACAACATGAAAGAGAAACTCCTTTTGCTGTGAACATCCCTCTTTTCCTCTGGAGTTGAAAATCCCTGAGTGAATCTGCTTAAACCAATACGTTTTCTTAAAAAGCTGCAACAACTCACAGAGCCTGGCCCATGTGGGAAAGGGGTGGGCCCAGTGGGCCCAAAACGGTTTCTGCACCCAGCCTCCTTGGTGCACCCTCTGGGGCACCCCTAACCCTAACCTGCAGCCGGAGCAGGGATTAGGGGAAGGCAGGTGGCAGTCCTATAGGAAAACACCCTTCTCTGGAGCAGCCCAAGTTCTCAGGGCCAAGGAAATTCCAAGCATGAGAGATAGTGGTTTTTGCCTCTTCTGCTTTGTTGTAACTGGATAGGGATGTGGCTGGTACTCCAAGACTTCAAGACATTGAGGAAAAGCCTGCCCTTGTGTGGTTTGGGCTGTGGGAATCAGAATCATTCAGTCTAATACACAACCAACTGGAAGGGGGATTCCTGCCAAGTCTGATTTCTCCTTTCTCTCTCTCCTTCTTTCTCTCTCTTTTCTCTCTCACTTTTTCCTTCTTTCTTACTGACCCTCTCATCCTCCCCATCATTCTCAAACGACAACATCTCCCCTACCTTCCATCTTGCCAAGCTGGTGCTGCTGGGCTGTGTGATCTTTGAAAACCACACATGGGTTCACATCACCCTCGCCTGTGGACAAGCCTTTCCACTGCTCTCAGAATGAAGCCAAACTCCTTGGCCCGCCCCCTGGGCTCCCACAGCCTTGGGCTGCTCTTCAGCTTCAGCCCAAAACTTGCTTTCCAAGGGCCCACCGCACAGGCCTTCACTCTGTGGAGCACCCCAAATGCGGCTGCACTCCAGGGCTCTGCTCTGGCTATCCGCTCGGCCTGGGGTGCTCTCTCTCCTGCCCTTCCCAGGGCTGACTCCTTTTCTTCCTTGGTCTCAGCTCAGATGTCACCTCTTTGGAAAGTCTGTTCTATCTCAAGTAGTTCCCCTTTATCATATTCACAATTTTCTACTCTCCCTAAGGCTGATCTCCATGTGAAATGATCTTTTTCTCACTTGCTGTATCTTTCACTAGAATGTGTCATTAGTGTAAAGATGGTTTCTCTCTGATTCCTAGATAATGTGCCCAAGGCGCAGTCTAGGAGCCAAGGAAATACTGATGTACTTAAGGCAATATCACTGCAGGTCTCTGCTTTGAGTTCTCTTCATCCATCCATCCATCCAGCCATCCATCCATCCAACCATCCATCCATCCAACCATCCATCCATCCATCCATCCATCCATCCATCCATCCAACCATCCATCCAGTCAAAGACTGTGAGTGCTTACTAGGCAGCAGGCAATGTGCTAAGTCCTGGGTGTTGAAAGCTCCCAGGGAGCTTGTATTCTAGTTTGTGCAAAAGAAAATATGCAAATTTATACATACTCAAGATTTTCCATAGGGTTCAGAGGCTTCCTCTCTTAATTTCCAAGGCGTGCTCAGCTCAAACCTTACTCTTATCGTCATCCTGTTAAGGCAGTGAGATTTCTGGGCTTTTTCAATACCATTGGCCCTGAGGACCTTTGGAACCCTGACTAAAAGTCTTTCCATCAAAGTGTCTTTTGCTTCTTTGGGTCCAGGCTTGACCCCATCGCAGTCATGTTCCCTGAGTGGAGTAGGCTCAGAGACAAGAGGCTGCTGTAGAGTCACAGGAGAAGGAGGCCTGGATTTGGAGACTGAGGCCATGCACTCTTGAACAATTCATCTGCCCTTTCCAGACCTCAGCCTCCAGCCACCAGATAGGTGGATTGAGATGGCCAACGCTTTTTCCAGCCTGAGGTTTCTTTGAGATGAATTTACTAAATGTGCTATAATCATGACTAGCTAATCTGCAGTGCCTACATCAGTGGTTCTCAAATTCATCTGCACATTACTATCTCCTGAGCATTATTTTAAAATCCCAAAGCCCAGGCCAGAACACTTAAATCACAATCTCTGGGATGGGACACAGGCAACCATAAGTTTTGACATTTTTCAGGTCATTCAAGTGTGTGATGACTTTGGGAGCCATTGGCCTAGAACAGGGGCTAGCACAGAATTTTCTGTGAAGTCCTGAGAGTAAATAGTTTTGGCTTCATGGGCCATAAGGTTTCTTTCTACTCAGCTCTGCCATTGTAGCACGAAAAGTAGCCATAGGAAGCATGTAAATAAATGAATGAACATGGCTGTGTGCTAATAAAACTTTATTTATTGGGAACAGTCAGAGGGCCCTATTTGATCCATGGGCTCTAGTTTGCCAACCCATTGCCTAGAACAATTCCTGGTGCATTGTAGGCACTCAGTATGTGCCAGTTGGAGGTATGAATGACTTCAATAAGCATTTAATGAGCACCTACTATATTTTAGGATCTATGCTATGTGCTGAGATTTGGAGATGACCATGTGCCCCATCTAGTTGGAGAAACAGACCCGTAAACAAACACTCAAGATGCAGAGAGATGGAGGCCATGAAAGATGTATGAGCAGACTGCTGGGGAAGCCCAGGGGACAGAGGGGGAGATTTGGCTTGTAGGATAAGGAGGAAGTCAGGGAGAGCCTCACAACAGAAAAGACTTTTAGACAGAGTCTGGAAGGAAGATTTTCAGTCTGACTCCTGGCTGCCAGGAATAGAGATCCAATGAAGTTACCACAAGAATGGAACACGGTTGTTCGCTCAGACCCGGCAGCTCCGAGCAGCGTTTTCTACAGCATCCTTGTGATGTGCCTGCTTGTCTCTGGCTTCTGGCTTTATTTTGCTCCCTTTGAGAACTTCCTGGGCAGCCGTATAGAAAACACAATGATAAAGAATGTGGGCTTGAGAATAAGATGCACTAAATTAGTTAATTTCCTGTCTGTGAAACGGTACATTGTGAAACCTGTTTCATAGGATTTTGTGAGGATAAATGAGGTACACTGAGGGTGCTTGGGATTGCACCCGGCATGTAGAAACACTCAACAATGCTCGCTTCTACCCCTGTTCTTATCTTCATTGTTAGCGGTCACTCTCCTCTGCTTATTTCTCTTTATTTTTTGCTTTTGTACGTTTGTGTGTGTGTGTGTGTGTCCCTTTTGCCTTCTCTTCAGATCTCCCAGCCCAGCGTCCATCAACCGCCTCTACAAACATTCCTTTCCACTTTAGAATCTGCCAGTCGCTGGCTCAGACTTTTAATGTCCTAGTTCAAAAAGCCAGAAGAGAGAGAACCTTGCTGGTGGGGCAGCCACATCTCAGGTCACGGGGTTGCCTCTGGATCCTCCTTTGACCCAGTCCCTCGGGTGGAGAGGAGGGAGCTGGCACAAGCATGGTTGCCTGGGCCCCGGCTGGGGGTGGGTCCAGTCCCCTAAGAAAGGGCTGTGAGGGGGCAGGCACCTGAAATGGGACTAGCACAGGGGACAAGTCGGGCAGAAAGGCCACCCCTTCAGAGGCAGCAAAACGTGCAGCAGCAGCAGGTCCGTGCTCTCAAAGGATGACCCTCTCCAAAAGAAGAGCCTCGAGGGCAAGGTCTGAACCCAATCAATGGCCCAGTCTCTGCACCCCTGGCCTGGGACTCCTGCCATCCAGGAGCCTCGGCCAGCTCTAGGTATTGGCCAAGCATGCAAATTAGCTCTGGCCCACTGGCCCAACCCTGCCAGGGAATAGAAATCACCCCGGAGTCAAGTGGGCAGGTTCAGCCCAAGGACTGAAAAGTCTTTGTTCCCATCTGCAAAGCCAGGCTGCCAAACCGTATTGGGAGTATAATGAGAAATAACGGAATCAAAATAATGTAAAGGAAATAAGTGCTGAAGAGGATCATCAACATCCTTTCTGAATAGATTTCCTGCCAGGGAGACGGAGCAAAGGGAACGGTTTACCCCTGGGGCCGGGGCAGACAGTGGTCCTGGAAAGAAGAAAAAAAATCACTTCCTGGAAGAGAGTCTTAATTGTCCTTTTAAGAGGGAGGCAGGAGTTGCCAAGGCAGGGCAGTGAGGCCTCTGTTATTGGGGGGCCTCCACTGACTCAGCTGTGGGGAAAGCAGAGGCCCCCTCCCCACAACCATGGGCACGGGCTGTGCAGCAATGATTTTCCATGGGGTGCAACTTAAGTTTGGCAGCTGGGAGGCTTCTTAAGCATTTCAGGTCTCCCGCGAGCTTTCCAGGCAGAGCAAGGGGTGGGGGGACCAGAAGGAGGAGAGGCTTTGGAATTAACCAGTTGGATGTGGACTCAGGTCCCAGGTGGGCCACCCTTGGGTGAGTTGGGGTAAGTTTCCCACCTTCACCACATCTTCCTTTCTTCCAGAAAATTTGATTCTCACCTCATTTGTAAAACCCTCCCCTGTGAAAATGGTTAGCACCATTTAGACGGGCTATGAGGCTTAAATGAGATAATATACGAAAGAGCGTGGCCCATCAGAGGGGCTTCAGGCTGCTTTATCTTCCCTCTCTAGCTCACCCACTTTTGCACGCTTGTTCTCTCTTCCTCCCACTCTCTCCCTCTTTCTCTTTTATGAAGATGTCTTGTTGATTTTATGTTAAACACCTTTTGCTTCAATAGTAATAAAAGAAATCTGACCTCTGCCAGGGAATGGGAGACACAGTTGCTTTTCCGGCAGCCCCTAGGGAAGCAGATGTTGGACCTTGGCAAAGAGGACTGAAGGCCTGAAAGTCCCTGCATTCTCCACTTCATTCTCCCTTTGGTCATTTACGTCCCAGCAGGTTTCCATATCTGTGGGCTGCAGAAGCTTGTCTGAGGCTCAGCTGCAGGAGTCATCCTCCTAAGGGAGCCCATCTTGGTGGGAACCCCCATTTTGCTCCCTGCTCTAGGCATTCCTTTCATCTCCTGTTGAAAACGCTGCCGCTAGCCTTCACGCCATTTCTTCTGCCAACTTGTTATTGTAGTCTTAACAACAGCCGTGAAATCAAACCTTTCTACTTTATTAAAAATGGCAGGAAGTGGAGACGATAGCTCCACTGCTTCCTCCACCGTGCTTCTGACCCCACCCCCTAGCTCTGCGCTAATACCTAGGGACCAAAGCATGAATGAAACAACTCACATTTATGGAGTCCTCTTCTAAGTGCTTTGCATGGGTCATTTACTTCTCCAGCCATCCTTGGGGGAGGGAGGGCAATGATTATTAGACCCATTTTACAGACAAAGAAACTGAGGCACAAAGAGGTTAAACAATTTCCTCAAAGTCTCACAACCCAGGGGTTCAGATCCGGGATTTGAACCCAAGCTCGGCCGGCAGAGTCTGAATGCTGCACCATATGCTACACGGATGCAATGCTTTCCCTCAGCTCATAGGGGGAAGGAGAGAGGTAAGCAGAAGACCCCGGCAAGCGCCACAGAGTAAGCAGGTGGCCTGCGGAGGAGGTTGTGGGATGCCTGGGGGTGAGCAAACCTTTCTCAAAGAGAAGCGACCCTCACGCAGCACGTTCCAACCTTGACAGCCTCGTGATCAGATCATCATGCAGAGCAACAATTACCTTCTCCACCCACATTTTATCTTCCTGATCTCGCCATCCATTTCCAAGTTTAGTATCTGGTTCCCAATTCCTCAGTCCCGGCAGCTCCATGGCAAGAGTTCAGAAATCTAGACCTGCAGGTGGCAAAAACACACTCCAGGGCTGAAGACATGCTCCACGCCAGGTTTTTCATAATGGGTTTTCAGAGCAGCCTGTTCCGTGATGTGTAATTGTTAGCAGTTGTAAAAAGATAACTCACATTTTTAAAAGCTTAACGCTTGCTCTGTGCAGATAAAAACTGGGACAAATTATGTTCCGAAAAATCATAAAAGTAGAGAGAGACATGTTAATAACCAAAGGTGGCGTTTCATTTAGAGGTCAGCAAGAGCTATTAAAGTGGTCAGGAATTTCAAGCTTTGGCAGTAGTGATTTGACCATATCACTTATCTCCTCCAGCCCATGCCTAAGTATCTTCCTGGGTGAAAAATAATCCACAGACGGTAATACAGGAGGTCAGGGGTAACTGGGGAGAAACGCAGTATTGCCCAACTAAGCCCCGCTTTCAGGGAGAGGCGTTCGGCTTCGCCAAGGCCATTTGATGTTTCGGCTCAATAGTGTCCCCCCATATTTGGGAGAACCAGCACATGCACGCACACACTCACACGCACCATGTGAAAGCAGCCACGTGGTGATTTTTCTGGAAACAAATTGAGAGACATGATCTAAAGTTTTGAAACCAGTGTATGAAAGGCTGCCTGGTTTTCCCAAACTGAGAAAGAGAGAGAGAGAGACAGAGAGACAGACAGAGAGAGAGAGAGACAGAGAGACAGAGAGAGACAGAGAGACGGAGGGAGGTGTCCTTTTCCTTTAGCAGAGGTAGAGGCAAATCCAAAAGATGGGAACTCTTTAGCCTGGAGTTTTGGTTTCCACGTCCCCACAGGTGTTGAGAAGGAGCTGAGTGGCGCCAGACCATCAGCTGTTTTGAAAATTGGAGTCTGAGGGAAGAGCTGTTAGTTGAGTCAGTTCAAATATCTGTGACCCCAGCCCACCCCCTGCCCACAAACAGACAAGTATTACAGCCTTAAATGAGATCAATTTTATATGGTGAACTATTGTTTCTGAAATCGATTCCTATCCCATGTCCTTGAGACGTAGGTTTAAGGATCTCCGTACAGGGCCGTGATCGTACAGCAAGGCTAACGACGCCATTCTAGAGCAGGAACCTGGGGAGCATGGCCTGTGTGTCAGGCTGGCTGCGTTTTGGCTCGACGGCTAATTAGTTGGGTGTTGCTAAGCAAGACGCTTAGCTTCTCTGGGTCTCAGTTTTTTCACCTGTGAAATAGGACTGCTCTCGCTCCACTGGACTCACTGATTGGTGTGTGTAAAACACACTAATGCAATGCTCCACACAGAGACACTAGTCCTCCTGCTGTCGTACGTCAAGACACTCTAAACGTCCCAGCAGGTTTCCATATCCAGTGGAGGTGAGCAAAGTTCACTTCTTTTTTGATGCCATCTCATTGACTATTGTTTCTTGGAAAGAGACTAGGAAAAGAAACACAGGCTTATACAGAAAGGGGAGGGGGACATGCTGTGATTAGCAGATTGTCCCAGAGTTGTCCCTTTAATTAAGTACGTTTAATATGCGTCCAAGGGGGTGGAAAAGGCAAAAGAGCTATAGAGTGTTAAAGACAAGCCTCCTGAGCGTTGTGTGTGGTGGCAGGTGTGTTTGCTATGAGGATCCTCCCCCTGAGGACAAGGGGGTAGAATGCGAAACCCACCTAAGAGCAGAGAGCTGGCTTTTTAAACATCTGCCACTTCGTTTTACTACAGTGGAGAATTCCTAACAGCGGAGAAAGAGGAACTTTCTGAAAAGATGGATAAATACATGCTATTTATCCACAGGCCTGATCAGCACACATAGCTCTAGCAAATATATGTAGCTGAATTATAAATGAACGTAATTATGCATTTATTTATTTCAATTCTTCATAGATCTTCTATACCACTTAAGCGCTGAGAAAGGAGGAGGAGATGAAAGCCTGAGTGGACCCTGTAATTTAGCACCGAGTCTGCAATAGATCCCTTAGCAAAACTCAGTGGAAGGTTTGAGACGAGAATCTCACCACGGTGAGACGCTCACCATGTTTCCGTGCAGTCGTAAATCAATTATTACTATTTATCAATTATTTCCAACCTACTGGTTGGGGAATCACCGAATAAAACTTCTGCTCACAAGGAACTTAATTAATAAGAAATTACCTAACCTTCTTCCCTGAAATCCTCCTATGATGGAGGCAGTCCTCTCTAATTCCTTACCATTTTTAAGAATTTGGTTTAAGTTACCAGAATTGTAATAATTGTATTAAAGTAGCAAGAATTGGGAATGAATCTCCACTATTCTTAACACAGACATTAGAACTTCAGTTTTCTCCCTCTATACTTTACCCTGCTTAAATATACTGCCCTCCTTAAAGGTTCTGGGCTTATATATGTGATCAAGAAGTACCTATTGGCATATTCCTTGCCATGAAGAACGCCCACCCAGGCTCACACATGCAGCCTCCAGAATGTTCACCATTGCCTGCCCAGCATGCATTGGCTGTGCAGTATAATGATGGACCAGACTGAGAGTGATGCCAAGATGACACTAATAACTTCCCACTGGGACTCATGCTTTGACCTGGTGATTTTTCCTGTTTCTCTTTTAGCAGGGAATGTTGGGATCTTAAGGATGGATTTCCATCTAGCTAGTAAGAATATAAATGAATATCAAAAAGAGAGGCTTCCTTGGCCCTTTGTGCATTAAAATTACTTTCTAACTCTTAGTCATGCTTGTGGGCAGGGCTGAAAGGGCAGAAATGTGGGATGACCCATTGAATGCAAATGCTTACTAGCATCTAGTACCCATTCCTGGCAGCACTGGTGCTCCAGCAGATCATATGAAGAAGGAGTTCCTGTCATTACCATGTGCTGTTGGCTTCTAGAATGGTTAGTGGAGAATTTGCTTCTGTAATGGAAGATAATAATAGCAAAAGCAACAGATGTGGTTGTTTTTTGAGTAGATACTTTGTTCTGGGAAAATTCGCATCTGAAGCCTTGGGAAATAGTCAAACTGTTGAGCAGCTCAACAACTAACATATCCAATTCTAAAGCTGGGTTAGCTCTTGGAGCAGTTACTGTATGGCTTGGAGAAAGTTCCTCAGGCTCCCTGAGCCTCTGTTTCTTCTTCTGGACAATGAGGTTTATAATGGTACCACGGCAATGGAGCTGTTATGACAACCTTAGGGCCTTTTATGTATAATAATCTCTCTGAATGAAACACTGTCTTCCTTTGGCTCTAAGGTTGTTGCTTGTCCTTTGGGACTCACCCGCATTGTCCCCCTCTCACAGGGTGCTCACAATCCCCTTACTGAGCAGGTCCCTTTCAACCCGTTTCCCATTCCTACAACTTTCCGTCATCATGTTTCACAATTTCTGATTATATATATTTTATACAATGTAAATCATATATTTATATATAATTATATACTTACTTTTATAATAAGTATCTACTTGATTGTTTTCTTTCCTCTCCACCCTAGATTCTAAGCTCTGTGGGCAGGCTCTTGATTACAAATCCTCAGAGCTTAATAGTGCAGGGTGCATAGTAGGTGCTCAGGAAACACCTATTAAACAAATTAACTAATATTAAAAACCAAGTTGGAAATGCAATATGTAGGGTAGGAGTTTGTTTTTTTTAAGGTCACAAATAGATATATGCTTGCATATATTGAAAGAAGAGGTGAGACTTTTTCGTTTCATTTTAAACCCTTGCCTTTTTTTTTCCTTACAGAAAGAACATGTAGAGTTTCAAATTGAAAAAAAAATTAGTAGCAGAATTTTATGCATAAGAATTAGATGAATTTTAAACCTTCACTTGGGCAGAGACAAAATTCATATTAGAATTGGCAGTCTGTTAATCACTATTCTTGGTGTAATCCAATAAGCAACTCTACTCTCTATAAGTTAAATTGATGCATACATATTGGCAAGTTAGCTATTTCTCTCAAAGGGAGTTGAATTTATTTGGGCTGTATATTAATATCTTATTATCCTTCTTATGCACCGGTGACATGGTCATTATTTCATCTCAGTATGTTTATTAGAGTAAGTGCTTTTGGATGGTGATGTTGAAAAAAAACCATCTATGCCCAGCAATCTTTCCAGGCAGGTACATGTAAAACTCCCTTTTGGCCTGTGGCTGCAACTGTCCTCTGCACAGCCTTTGTTGACACTGTCTCCAAGATGTGTTCCCAAGAATCCATGGCCAGACTACATGGTTTGCATATGACTCCAGTGTGTTCTTCAGGTATTTCTTCTGCCCCAGAGCTTAAGGGGGCATTTGCCTTGGAATTTTGTTTGTAGGACCTACTGTTGTTGATCAACCACTGGTCAACCCACGACTGGCAATGTGCTCACATACTGTCTTTAGTGTGGAAATTGGGAGGCTGGACAATGGGAGCTAGTTGACCTTGGGTGACTATAGCATAGGCTAGTCTACAAGACTTGGATTGGCGTTGCTGGCAAATAATAAGGAAGTAATTCAGCTCAGCTAGGCTTTCTTGCTTCTTCTATAAAGCCCATCTCAGCACACTCTCTAATGCAAAGGAAACATATATCTGACCCCAAGATCTCTGAGCAGTAATGTAAGTTTTTACTGAAGTCCTTTGAAGAGGGACTTTGCATGTCACACAACAAACTCCCTAGAAGGCCTCTCTGACCACTCTACTTTCCCAAAGCCCTCTTGACAGACCTCTGATTCCTCCTCCTCGGTTCCTCTATGAACTGTTTCATAGTGTTATAGTGCCCACTTTTTCACCCTCTTTTTCAGCCTTCTGATCATAATATAATATACTATATATAATATAATATATAATATACCTAATATCTTATAAAATAATGTTCTCCCATACAAGCTCTATTTCCTTTTATATGTAACTTTGGTCTGAGTTCTTCAACTCTGCAAGCAATTTTACTCTGAGCAAAGCAGCTGAAACATAGACATCTCCTAGGAAGATGAGGAAAGGGGAGAGGCTAGGGCAAAACACACGTTAGCACCTTTCTGCCTTGCATGATGATAATAGCTGCCCGTTGCCTGCATTGACTAGTTGAAGTCAAGGCAATGAGAAATCACTGCCCAATTGAGGCAGTCAGTGCCTGGGTTGGAGTTAAAATCCTTAGCCCGTGGCCTTACCATTGCCTTTCTCCATGAGGGCAACCAGAAAGATGGAAATCTACAAGCTGGCATCAGGCATCCAGTCAAGGAGGACGCCAGGCCCCAGATTCATTCATTGTTGAACAAGAAACAAATTTGGACTTGGAAAAGCAACTTGATCACAAGGAGCAAAAGTTCTATTATTAGAGCCAATTTCAAAGTTAGAACTTGATCTTGAACTGCTAAAGAGAAATTCCATAGTTCCCAAGTTCTCCTCTACCGTGGGTTTGAATTCCCAAAAGCCTATGGCTTACCTTACCTTCTTGGGAGGAGGCGAGGCATATTGTAGACATGAAGGGCTGAGAGCCAGGCAAGTCATTACTTTAAGACAGAAACATAAAATGAGAACAAATCCCCAGGGTCGCCTGGCCCAAACTTCCCCATGCAGGACTCTCTACTGTAAAAGACCTGCCATTTCTTTCCCTCCAGTGAAACTCGCAGCTCTGGGAAGGAGCCTGCCCGCTACATCACAGCTGAAGACCTTTCATGGTTAGATTCATGGTTAGATTACCCATCCTTTTCCTGAACTGAAACCATCTGCCTTTGAGCCCTGCATGTCGGCCTTCCCTTTGTTCCCTAGGGTTCCAGAAAAACAAGATAGAAGGAATTAAAAGAAAAAAGGTCAACATTCTCTTGAGGAAAGGGACAGATGATCCCTCCCTGTTTCCTCCCATCTCACCCTCCAGGAATCTGAGGCAGAAGCTCAGGCTGAGGGAGTTTTTGCCAATGAGAATCCAAGGAGTGTTAGAACCCCGTTCTCTATTCTAGTGGGCGCCAGAAATCCCTGGAGGGCTCGTTACAACCCAGAGCTTCTGATTCAGGGAAGGCAGGAGGATCTGTATCTCTAACAAGTCCCCAGGGACTGCGGATGCGGCAGGTGCGAGGCCCATGCTCTGAGAACCACTGCCTTTACAGTTCAAGACCAAATTCCTCCCTGTGACCAAGTCTCTTCAAAGGGAAGATCTTCATAAATCTGAAGAGGGTTTTCATCTACTCCTGAATCTTCACTTATCCAAATGGTCCTTAGGTGGAATACTTTCCTGACTCCCTTCCTGCCCTATGCATCCTCACCTGGATTACTCAGCATTGGAAGACCCTTCTCTCCCTTGATCTGAATCTAAAGTTGGGAAAGATTTGGTAACTTTGTGTACCATTGTTATCCTACTCATAGGACAAAACCACAACCACTGGGCCTCCTCACATGAGTACCTTTTCAGCCAAGACTCCCTATATATTGTACTTTTGAAAAAAAGGTTTTACTCTAAATGCAAGGCTTTAGGCCATCCTTCTAATCTATGAAAACCATTTTGAATCCTCATTTATTGTCTAGCTTTCTCACTTTCCCCCTGGTTTTGTGCCAATTGCAGATTTAATAAGCTTGTCTCTAAGTCCTTTTGCAAAATAACTGTTGCTATCAAAGAAGACCAGACCAAACTCAGAGCCTGGCACACCTACAGCCACTTCCCCAGGTCAAAAACAATTAATTCATTGGGGGATTTCCTTGAATGAGGTTGCTTAAGTAGCTATAGACCCACTGGTAATTCTGTCATTGAGTTCACATTTTTCCATCTTGTGTTTAGGTCTATCTTGAGAGATGGTATCATATGCCTTCCTGAGGCCAAAACATACTTGTACTTGTAGAATTTCCTTCAGATACTTGAATTTCCACTTCCCATTTTTTTCAAAATCAACATGGAAATCATCCATTATTGAGTTGTGCCAATCAAAAATGTATCATCATCTAGCATCTGAAATCTGTCTTCATTATATTTGAAACCAGGGCATTAAAAATCTGCTGTTCCTTTCTCCCCTTCTTCATCATCTCTCAGATTTCCACCTGCGAATCTCCTCATTATCCCATGATATATTTGCCTGGATACACAGATGTGAACTGTCTAAAAAATTCTAAAGCATTTGGATTGTTCCTTTTTGATCTTTTGTCCCCCATTCTAAACCTCTCCAATCTGGAGTCTCAATTGCAGTTCAATTACCCCTTCCAGTTTGAATATTTCTTTTTGGGAGAGAAGCCTAAATAAAATACCAATATACTAATGACTCAAATTTCTTCGTGCAGTTCAGTACACTGCCTATATTATTTATAGAGAGGTACTATTGTTTTCCCCATTTTTATAGATTAAGCAATTGAGATATAGTATCTTGTATGTAGTAGGGATTTAATAGATATTGAACAAATGTGTGAAAGAATGAATGAATGAATGCTGGATCATAGACCCTGGGCTCAGAATGCCAAACCCTGTCCTGTTAGCACTATTTTGCACAAAGTATTCTCAGCCTCTCTGATCGAGTTACATCCCAAGATATACTCCAGGCACTAGTCAAGAGTTCTTGTCCTGAACCCTGCTCCAAGCCTCCCTGTAAATGTGCCATTTTATGAATTTAGCATTTTCTTCAACTTCAGCTTTTTCTGATATTCTGTCCAGGCCAACAAAAGTAAGGGCATGCATAATATGATGACCCATTTCTGGTGATTGGGGCTGGAGAGAACAGTCGACTGGATAATTCCAATTTTGAAAAATCCTACCATTATTTCACCAGTAGCCAGGTTCAGGATCTGATCATTTCTCCCACTCTCTGCTGCACATTATTTGTATAAAACTGGGAATAAATTTCCCTAGTAGGATTGGACACTAACTTACCAGCTACAATTCTTAGATGAACTGGAAGAAAAATGATTGAGCTGTGTCTAAAAAAACTGAAAGCCCCGTGACATGTTGATATTCTAGGCCAGCGACCTTGCTTGTGGCATTTTGGAACATGATTCAGAATCAGGAAAGTGTCGCCAGAGTTGCAAGCGCCCCTGTAAGGAATGTCTTAGTTTGACCTCAAGTAAGTGGAAGAGACAGGGTAAAGGAGAGGGAAGCAGCGAGGGTGTCGATGTGATAAACGGCTCCCTGTCATTTCACATTTGACGTCTTCACAGGAAAAGGGGGCTGTTGAGTCAGATGTGGGTTAAGCGAGCAAGTGCAAACGTTTCTCTCGTCTTCATTTCATTTTTCAAGGTGCAGGTTGAGTTCAAGAGCTCTGAGCTCAATCACAGTGGAGCCACTCTGGGGAGTAACAAGGCAATCAGGGCACATGTGCCCCGGCCTTTGTCAAGAGCGGAATGATTGCAGGGCTTCCGAGATGTTGAGAAAGAGCGAAGCCGAGTAGGAATCACTCCAGGAGGAGACTGGCTTTAGAAACCACACCAACTGGGAAATTCCGAGGGGGAGGGTGGGACATCCAGACACAGGGGCAGCCAACCTGCTCAACTCTCACGGGGCTGGGGCTGGGGGGAAGCTCATCCATTGACATCTGGGGTCTCTAGTCTTCATAAGGAGATGCCAAAGGAAACCCCAGTGTCCCAGCTTTTGGGACCCCTCATTAGCCAAGCAGTCACTCTGCTCCAGAGTTCATTGCTCTCCCATTAGAGTTTCCCAGGGCAACGTCCAAATCACAAACACACTTATCTGGGCTTCACATCAGCCTTGAAGATTAGGTGTATGGATCTGTTTTCCAGACCGACCGTCTGACTGTCTGACCTATGGCTGTTCACTTGCACAGAAATGCATAATGTGACCCTTGTTAAAACCACAATTAGTCTAAACCCCTTACAGGAAATATCGGTTTGGTAAGATGAGAGACACCGTTAATAGGAAGTCACGTGAGTCGTAGGGAAAGCATGCACGTGCAGGCGAACGCACACGGTTTCTACTTATCATTGATCTCTAGCTGCGGCAGCTGGCTGATGAATGCAAAGGTTAGCGTGCACATGAGCCTCCTTTCTGTCCCAGGGCGCAGAGCAGGAGTGGACTCTGCCAGCATCGAGGCCAAAGGACTGCGGGGGTGCAGCTCCGGTGCTGATCTGGTCATAGACTCTGCCTGTCTCATTCCAACAGAGATGAAAGACCAGGATGATTGCAAGTCTTAAGGCTGCCCCTCGCTGCCCTATACTCAGCAGGCAACTCTGCCTAGGGCCCAAGGAGGTCAGCCCACAGATGTTGAGAGAACCAGAGACCCACAAGAGCTGCAGGGCCAGTGGCTGGCGGGTGTGTGGCTTTGGACCGTAACTGGTGCCCGGCTGTGCCACATATTAGCTTTGGGGTTTGGGGCAAGTTGCCTTAGTCTCCCCATCTATACAATGGGACTGATGTTACATCCCATCCCTTTTATGGGGAGTAGATGTAAAGTTACTGATCTGTAGCAGCAGACCTACTAAGCATTGCCAGCTACCATTGTTTGTTTATTCTGTCCTGGGCACACTACCAAACATTGTGCATACATGATGCTGGGAACAGTATATCCGAGCAGTTAAGGCAAGAGGGAGAAGGAGTACTACTAGCCTGGCAGCCATGAGAAAATTATTTAACCACTCGGCGTCTCCATTTCCTCATCTGTAAAATAAAGACAATACTTTCCGCACAATGCTATTGAAAAATTAAATGAGATAACGCTTAAAAAAATTGCTGACACCTAAGTACCATTCAATACAAGCCACTATAATTGTTAGTATTATTATTGCTATAATTACCATCCTCCTTAATGCTCACAACCATCCTTGAGCTAAGTGGTGCTAGCTTACCTTATAGACTAGGAAACCGAGGATTAGCAGTCAAGAAATAGCCCCTATTATAATTAATATACAACACTTAAAGTTTCAAATGGTGCTCTACTGGAAAAGCCCAAATTGCATTTAGCCAAGATGGAAATGGGGTATTTGAGAGATGTCAGCCATTACTAAACACAATGATTAAGTAATAAGGAAATAAAGTGTCTGGTTGGGCCAAAGCAATGTATGCCTAGAAAGTGCTGTATGCATTTAGGGGTTTGATGCCCACCCTTTCCCTACCAACCCAAGAAATATCCCCCTCCTTGCATCTTCCCCTGTCTCCCAAAAGTGAAGTAGGAAGGCATGTACAAGACTCTTAGTCCCTGACATTAGTTGGTTTCACTTATTCAAAGTGATCTCTTCCTTACATCCCATATAAATCATCTGCTTAATAAAGAGATGCTAAAACTCAATAACGTTTAGCTTATATTTAAAAGCAACCCTTGCTCGTTGTATGTGTGTGTGTCTACATTTACACCAGACCATAAAGCGTGCCACTTCTGCTTCTACGTCTTCCACATCTGCCAAGACCACAGAAATACTCTGGCCAGGCAGCTCCACACTGACAACTTGTTCAGAGAGGTAATGACAAAACATGACATCAGCAAAGTGGAATGTCATTATACTGTAGTGTAGGGATGGCAAACTCATGGTCAACACCCTGGCAATCCTACCATACTTCCCTCCAATCCCATTTCAGCACCATGGCAGACATTACTAATGGATCAGGATACCCTTGACTGCTCCACTCAGGTACAACCTCAGAGTTCTTCTCAAACAGTTCTCCAGGCAGTCACAGCCAATCCATCAGACTTGGTGGGTAAGGTGAAACCTGTTTACATTTCCTTACTGAGCTAGAACAATGTCCTCAAGCCATCTTCTGTGATCCAGAGAAGATGTTACCCACAGTATTTTAAAGGTACTACCAATAGTTCACTTTGTTGGAATCTGAATGTGATTTTTAAAACACATATGCTTTCTTACAAAGAGAAAATTTTATTGTGCGGGGCAATCGTCATAAGAGGTCCCACTTTATTCTCTTTCTAATACAAATTGAAACAGATGTTGACTGTATGTAAATAGCACCTAAAAATGTATGCGAATTGACCCAATAATTCCACTTCTGAAACTCTAAGCTGAAGACATAAATGAATTCAGAGAATGACTTGTAAGAGAAAGTTGTTCATTGTGGCAATATTTATAATACCAATAACAATAATCTAAATTCCCAACAATAAGAAAAGAGATAAATAATTATTGTAAACTACTTGATTTATAATTGAAATAAAAAGACTTGTAAGATACAAACATAAATATTTACAGTGGTTCTCTCTAGGTGGCCATTTTATGGGTAAATATTTATTCCTTCATTTTACTTATCATTATTTCTATTTTTAATAATGTGTGATTATTTTTTATTAAAATTATCATTGAAGTGTAACATACAAACAAAATATGCTCAAATCATAAGTAAACAAATCAATTAATTTTAATAGAGTTCATCTTACACAAGAAACAAGTTTGGTTTAGCCTGTTTTTGAGTTTCATAAAAATGGAATCAAAATGTATGTACTATATTCTGACTTCTTTCTCTTAATATTGTGTTTTTGAAATTCACCCTCATTGTTGCATTTAGGTATAGTATGGTCATTTTGCATTTCTATATAATATTCCATGTACTGAATATAACATTGTTTGATTGATGGGCTTTTCCCATTTGGGACCAGTCCAGTTGTATTGCTGCTACAAACGTCTGGTACATGGCTTTTTATGAACGTATGTGAGCCATTCTCTAAGGGTACATCCAGGAGAGGAATTGCTGGGTCATAGGCAATTACTTTTGCAATAGAAGAAATATATAAGCTTTACAAATAACAGTATTTAAAACTTCTTTTGTCAAAGGCAAAAGCAAAGAAGAGTCTAGAAACCCAAGTCAGATAGTAGCTACCCTATATTTTTGTAAGAAATAAAGAAGAAAATTAAGGAAAGAAATATACGAAAAATCCCACAACCAACTAAACTAAAGCAAACTAAAATTAAAATCATAACACACGTGAAGGAGTAGCATCTCTCTTTTTTGTTCTGTGCTTTTTCCCCTCTCCAACAATATTTAGAATAATTGAGGTGTCACTGTTCTCCCAAGCTACAACAACATTTTGAAGGAAGTCTACTCACAGGTTTCATGGGATCTATAGTGATCTATAGTGCTGACTTGTTTCAGTTTTGAAAGATTTGTTTTTAAGCCACATCTCTTCGAACCCACATGGTATTTGATATATTCAGAGTCTATCCGTGTTTCGACAATTGCATATGAAGCCCTTTGTCCCTCCACCATTAGTTTGTGTTTCCTAGTACATTCTGGGCTCATCAGCTGGAAATCATGGGGGAGTAAACTGGGATTTGTCATAATATACCAGGTCAGGGAAAGGGGTGATTCTTTCCTGGGGTGCAAACAACAGCAAGATTTTTTTTTTTATTTCTCTGAGCTTCAGTGCCCCCATTTGTGATGTGGAACTAGTAATCAGCTTCTTCTTAGGCTGCCAGATCAGGTGCCTAGGGCAGTGCTTTTCATGGTAGGTGTGCAGTTACTGGCATCTGTCATCATCTTCCTCATCACCATCACCCATCACCATCATCATCACTATCATCATCCTCATCTTCATCATCCTCATCACCATCATCATCATCAACATCCTCATCATGACCTCCGAGAAAGAACATCAGGTCAATGGGACTTGAGTGAGCCAGTTTTTCTCCTTTCTGGAAGACAGTGAGGCTCTGTAGAAACTAACTACCTGGGGCATCTGGGGTGTGCATAATGGAGAAGAGGATGTCAGGAGGGGAGAAGGAATTCTCTCTTCTTAGCTGGGCAGGTCAATGCCTTGAATGCTCTCATGCAGGCAGAATTGTAAAGAGTCCTGCCTCTGGGTCACAGGAATTTTTCTGCTTGACTTGAGGCATCAAAACTCTCCTTTCTGGCAGAGGCCAATCCTTCTGAAAGCACTCATCTTCTTTTGCACACCAGATCGATTCTTCCTTTACCTTGTGTATTCATTCACTCTTACATTCCTTTATACTATACATGCGCACCACGAAATTACCCTGTCCCTATATTAGGGTCTGGAAGTCAGGAGATAATACAAGTTTCTTGCCTTTGAGGAACACAACACCCTATGTGCAAGTGTGGATATCAGCGGGCTTGTGTGTACACATGCATACACACTCATGCACACTAGGAAGTCAACCTTTTAAGGGATGATTCCATATATCACGTTCATTTCCATACACAGGGCCTATGACCAGATAGTGTTTGCTGAATGGATGGATGGGTGGATGAGACAGAGAGAAAGGCAAAGTCAGAGAGACAGGAAAGGAAGTAAGGGAGAGAGGGAGGAGAAAATAAATGGCCCCCCTTTCCAGTCCCCTGCAGCACACTGCTAGTTCATTCCTCCATGGCAGTAGTCACTCCCTCCCCTCTAGCATCCTGCCGTTGCTTACACATCCTTCTCTCCTGGGAGGTCACGGGTGGCCTTATATCCCCAGTGCCTTCACAGTGGCCGTGTGTAAGAGCACCAAAACCACTTGATGAATAAACACTTTGTAACTAAGAAATATTATCAGGTGTCACTGGAAAAGGATACACCATAAGGCATTATTGTAAGAAGTAAAAAGAAATAAGAAGGTTGT
>JAQZBX010038814.1:0-23267 GCA_029593785.1 Cabassous unicinctus
AGAAGAAAGGAGAGGCCACTGTGCCTGAAACCCACCCCCTCTGCCCCCTTCAGCTTTCTGGGGAACGGCAAACATATGCAGCTCTTTATGTTTCAGTGTGAATTAGTTTGTCACTGGGCTCCCTGGTGACAAGAAGGACCACGACAACCAGACTGCCCTGATTTTCCAGGGACATCCTGATTCTAAATATTTAAATATCACATGAACTGATAACTGTTTATCCTGTACGTACTGCCTTTATGTCATCCTGTTCTTTTCAACAAAATGATTTGCCGGGTTATTACACATGGTTGGATTTTTATGCCTTAACACACTATACTGTCCCAGGCCCCAAGCTGGTGCTGGGGATACAAGAGCAAAGACGCTGGCCCTCCAAGTCAGGGCCCACTGCCAGGGGGGAGGACAGGTGGGCAACAGCCGAAGCTGGCAGAAGATCAAATCTCGGAACAGTGATTAGAACCAAGTGCCGAGGAGCCAGTCAAGGAGGTTCCAGAACTGCCCGAGGGGGAGGAGAGGGTACTGCACCTCCTCTGGGAAGAGCAGGGAGGACAGACTGACAAGTGCATTGCAGACAGATGGACCAGCCAGGCAAACGTCCAGAGGCCAGAGAGAGCATCTTGCCTTTGGAGAACAGCAAATGCCCTGGTACTATTAGGGCCGCAAGAGAGGGGTGTGGGGGTGGCAGGAAGGCGGCCAAGCAGGGCCGGGTCATGGAAGGCCTTGCATTTCCCAGCCTAGAAAGGAATTGGTGGGTTTCGCCTTGAATGGGGTCAAGAGCCCGTGGAGGATTTCAGGACTTCACTTATTTATTTAGACTTTTTATTGAAGTGTAATACGCATAATGAAAAATGTGCTTGAGTGTACATCTTGATGAATTTTCACAACACATGCTTGTACCCAGCAGGCAGATGGAAATATGGGCCTATTTCCAGCACCCAGAAGCCCCCTGCCCCCGCCAAAGTTAACCACTAGCCTGTCTCCTCATTCCCTAGGGTAGATGTGCCTATTTTTGAACTTTGTATAAACGGAATTGTACGGTAGGAGCTTGGTTGTGTCTTTTTTAAAAATATTTTTCCCTTTCAACAGTATATCCGTGAGTTTCATCAACATCGTTACCGGAGCAGTAGCTGATGTGAAGCCATCAAGATATTTTCGCTCGTTCTGCTGCTAGCGGGTAGTGTCCAGTCATCGACTGTCATGCAAAGTACCGTGAAAATCCTTGTCCGTGTCTTTCTGTGCATATGTGTACACATTTCTGCTGGGAATATTCTCGAGAGTAGAATTGCTGGATCGGAGAGTGGGCTCATGTTTAGTGTTAATGTGCAGCACCAAAGAATTTCCAAAGCGTAGATGGAGGGTTTTAAAGGAGGAGGGGGCAGGGGCACCCCTCTCTGGACTGATCGAGTGTGAGGGGCACAGGGACATGCGGGGGGAGCCGTCTCAAGGCTGGTGGGCAGTGGGTCTGGAGCTGGGGGGACTGTCAGCCAGGTTGGAGAGGGAGATCGGAGGGGTCAGAGCAGGGAGGACAGAGAGGAAAGACCAGGGACAGGCCTGGGACACAGCATGGCTAGGGAGCCCTGGAGACGGCTGAGAAGGCCCATCCCAGGCAGGAGGGAAAAACCAGCCAGTGGAGGGGGAGCAAACTGTGGAAGGAAGTGTTTGAAGAAAGAGGGCAGGTCTAGAGCAACAAAGGCACGAAGAGGGCCAGTCAGACAAGACCGAGTGGGACGTGCCCACCAACTCTACAAGGAGCTGGCTGGGGACTTTGTGGACGGCGTGGCCAATGAGGTGGCAAGAGTAAGAGGCGGGCTAGAGACCCCAGAGCTCAGCGCTGGGGCCAGGCCAGATGCCTGTTACAGGCTCCCTGAAGTAAGTCCTCCAGGAGGCTGGACCCCAGCTCCTCCCTGGATCCGCCCCTTCCGTCCACACCCTTCAGGTACTGGAAACTATCCTGCTGACCCAGCTAATAAAGGCTTCCCAAGCCCGTGTGCTGTAGGGGAGGGGAATGGAGAGGCATGTGGAGATCCGGTGAGATTAAATGTCTGAAGGGCCAAGGGATTCTCAAATCCCCCGTTGGTTACCTGGGGCTTAAAGGTTATTAGACGGTGTGGAAATGGAAATAGCTTTGTGGGAGAAGAATGAGAACAAAGAGTTGCTCCATGTTTTGTCCCTAGGCACAAAGAAACTTTGGCCGCTGTCCAGGCCCTCTCCTCCCTGGGGACACCCTGCCCGCGGATCTCGCCAGGTGTGGCCCACTCATGCCCATCCCAGTACCACAGGTGAGTGCTGAGCCAGGCCTGTGCTAGATGCTGCTCACACAGCACCTCTTTTAAACTCACAACAATCTGACGACGAAGGTAGAGGATATCGTGATCTCATTTTACAGGTGAGGAAACTGAGAATCAGGGATGTGAAATGACCTGCGCAGGATTACCCAGCCAGGGGGCTGCGGACACTGACTCCAAAGCCCATGTGTGCTCTTAACCCCCATCTCCCGAAACGCAGGCTCTTTGAATCTGGGATGCTGGCCACTCGCTCCATCCTTGAGGACAGCCCAGGCCTTCCTCTTTCCTCTCCGCTTCCGGAACCGAGTTCTCTCGTGGGATAGGGTGGAGTTTTCTATCGGCTGCGCAACCTTGGGTGAGTCATTTCCCTTCCTAGAGCCTAGGTTTCCTCCTCTGCAAAATGGGACAGTGATGAAGATGAACTGAGCCGTATATTTAGGAGCGAGCACAGGGCCTGTCTCAAGAGTACACAGTCTGTCCATGTGTGCTCTTTTCTTTCTCTCCTCCAGTCTCCAGGCTTGGGCCGCTCCTCCCTTTCCCACTAGTAGGGCTGGTGTCCCCCATGGATGCACCCAGGGGTTGGTATTTGCTGCGAGATCTGAATAAGGGCTCCCGTTTGCTTTGGGTGTCCCAGAATATTTCCCCAGCACCCCCCTCACCTTTCAGCCTGAGAGGCCACTCGCCCCAAGACACTGACCAACACGGCAAGAAGCACAGCTTGATCATCTCTTGGCTCAGAGCTGATGAACCTGGCAGTGTGAATGGCTGCCAAACAGGGTAATTGCTGGAGTCCTCGTCGGGAACACACACCAGGACTCAAGGGCTAAAGGGCCTACAGTACCTGGTGGGTCTTCATGCAATGTGATCTGACTTTTTAAAAAATTTTATTTATTTATCCCCACCCCCCACCCCCTTGCCACTTGTGCTCATTGTCTGCTCTCTGTGTCCATTCGCTGAGAGTTTTTCTGTGTCTGCTTGTCTCCCTTTGTTAAGTCATCTTGCCACGTCAGCTCTCCGCGCGGGCACAGGCTGTCAGCTCTCCGCAGGCCTGGACCAGCTTGCCTTCACCAGGAGGCCCCGGGAATCGAACCCAGGGCCTCCCCTATGGTATACAGGAGCCCAATCACTTGAGCCACATCCACTTCCCTGTGATCTGACTTTTAAATTAACTTGATGTGGTCCCTCGCGTGAGACCACCCCACACGTATTCTCTCTCATGCCTAGGCTCACAGTCACACCCAGAATCACACATTCCTACAGCCGGGGACACAGAACCCAAGGAGTTACCTGCTACTGGTTAGGGGGAGGACACATTTGGCGGGGGGGAGGCAGAATATAGAACTCAGTTGTCTGGAAATGTTGCGGCCTTGTGCAAGTGTGATTCTGTTTTCAGGCCTCACTCCAATAAGGAAGTGACACTTCCAGCAGGAAGGGGCCTTGATGCTCCTCCCCCCAAAGTAGCACAGAGGTTGAGCATTAGGTCACGCTTCTGCACCCTTGAGCACGGCTGGGTGATACGGCCCATCTCCCTCCTACCTGGCCCTCTGCTGCCGCCAGCACCACCATTTGATCATTTCTACCCAGCAGGCCTGGCTGAGCACTCTCTCCTCTGAGACAGGTGCTGGGCTGCATGTGGTGGGGGTGATACAGGAGGCCAGGTCTCCAAGAAGCTCAAATCCCTGGGGAGACAGAGGTCCCAAAAATAGGGTCAAGGAGGGATGAGGGGCATGCAGAATAGTCTTCCTTTGTTTCCAAGCCATGCCACTCCAGCATCCTCATCTCCCTGGGCCTCAGTTTCCCCCATTGATAAAATGATGATGTACCCAGTCACAAGCAAGCCCAAAGAATATGAGTCCAAGGTGCAGGCTTCCCTGTGTGTATTGTTATCTATTGCTCCCAGATTCATGGCCCACAGAAATTGTAAGATAATAACTGATTGTTGTTTCAAGCACTGAATTTGGGGATAATTTGTTACACAGCAATAGATAACTAACACAAAACTTATATAGATGTTTTGAGGCCCAAAGGAGACCCTGGAGGTAGAAGTGCCCTGTAAACCAGGAGGTGGGGTGCTCACTCATGGCACAGAGAGGAGACACAAGGAATCGACACCTGGCCGAGGGTGAGCATCCAGCATTCCTATGTGTCAGACACACCACAGCGTCAGGAAGCGAAGGATCATGGGAGAGGCAGACTCCTCCCACCATCACATATCCAGGTGAGCTTCCAGCCACCCCCACCGTACCTGGACCCCTTCCATCAGCGCAGCCAGGACCATTCACCTCACCGCAAGTGCTTGCTCACAGCAAGCCTGAGCACGCAGGAGGTAATGAGCCCAGGTGGGCTTTGGTGCAATAATTAAACCAGGGCCAAGGGGAGCCAGTAGTAATTGAGTGCCAGGAAATGAGGAAGCAACTTCAAGGTCCTGAAGGAAAACAGAAACCCACAGGCATTCACACGGGGAGGGGCGGGCCAAAGCTCTGGGGATGGCGTGAGGGTAGAGGACAGGAGTCCCCAGCTATGGCCTCCTCCCGGACTCACAGAACCTCAGGCCGGAGGTTCCCTGGCCTCTGTGCCGCTGGGGAGTCAAGGCCCAGGGAGAGGCAGGGAAGCCTTTAAGGGTGCACAGCTGACTGAAATAGAAGCCAGGTATTTTCAGAAATGGATTCCATTGGCTCTGCATGTGGCTAGAGCTGTTTCTTCATTATAAGAGCATGGCGCTAATGAGATCGAGTCACTGAGTCCCTAACAGGATCCCCCATCTCCTGACTGTAGGCTGAGCCCAACCCCTAAGCCCCCAAAGACAAATAAAATCCTAAGAATAATTAGCCACCTGAATAAATTCAGCAAATAGAGTTTCTGTTGGTTAGACTGCTTTCATCTCACCTGACCCCAGACCCACTGAGGAGCAGGCAGCCCAGATCACATCAGAAAAGCGATTGCCAGCCAGATCAGCCCGTGGTTTGAGAGCAATCCAAGGGCAGGGGCTGTGTCCCACTCCTCCCTGAGTCCCCTGCACCCAAGCAGAACTTCTCACGTAGAGGGCGCAAAAGATTCATGAATAAAGGAGCCATGTCTGGTTTGCTTGGACTAGTCTCCCCATACCAATGGCAACAGCACCAGGGAAGATTTGCAGGGCGCTGGATGGTGTGCAGGATGTCTTCACGTGCCTTCCAGATCTGCGCTCCACGCTTCCCCACCCTGCTCTGGGCCAAGGGAGGCTGATCTGAGGGACTGCATCAACAGGCCCCAGGGCCCATGGCTTCCAGTTGGAGCCAAAGCGGAGCCCAAAATTAGAAGGGAGGGAGGGAAAGACAGAAGGGGCTTACCGCCCAGGCTTGCTCTCCCCATGTGGTGTCACGGGCCGGCCGCATCCCTTGACCAAGGGGCACTGCTGACCCTGGCCGGGCGGCTTCCCCACACCAGCCACTCCCTCCCCCATCCCATCAGACTCTGAGTGCTCTCAGCCTTGCCCTTCCTAAACCCAGGGTGTGATGGGCTCCCTGCAGTGGTTTCTCTTCACACAACTCCCCTCCCCACCTTTATAAATAATCTCTTTATTAAGCCCATCTTTAATTACCCTCGTTTGAGGGTGACTCTTTTCTCTATCGTGATCTAATGATACGGATGGTGTTACGGATTGAATCACGGCCCCACAAAGACACGCTCAAGTCGTAACCACCAGTCATTTGTAAAAAGCATTTTCAAAGATCCTGTGAAGATGAGGCCAAACTGAATCAGCATGGCCCTTAGTCCGTATGACTGGAGTCCTTAGAAGCAGAGGAAGTTTGGACACAAACTCAGTAAGAGTCAGAAGGAGACAGATGGTCATGTGGCAGAGGCAGAGATTGAGTTATAGATTGCTGCCAAGCCACCACGGAACACCACAGAGTTCAGAGAAACGGTGGTCCTGCCAGTACCTTGATTTTGGACTTCTAGCCTCCAAAACTGTGAGATAATAAATTGTTTAAGCCAATCAGTCCATGGTATTTGTTATAGCAGCTCTGGAAAACTAAGGTAGATGGGTAATTGGTTGGATGGATGGATGGATGGATGGATGGATGGATGGATGGATAGAGCTGGTATAATATAGTGGTTAAGAACCGAGGTTTTGAATTTGGATTTGTATCCTAGCTCTACCATTTATTAATGTATGAAATTGTAGTTACTATTCCCATGGAATATAATTTCTCTACGATTTCATTTTCTCAGTTAGAAAATGGGGATAAAAATAGTAACTTACTCACAGGGCTGTTGTGAAGCTAAATGTGATAATAAATGCAAAGAGCTGAGGATCATGCTTGGCACACAAAAAAACATTCAATAAATGGTCACCGTTGCTACTGAGGCTGGTCAGCTGAATGCCCAGGTGGTAAGATGGAGGCTCCCTCAGCCATGAACAAGGAGGTCAACTCAGGTTGTGGCATCAACTATCTAAGGGACCGTCAGACATTCTCCTTCTTTCCCTGAGCCTGGCTTTGGAGAGCTCTGGCTTTGTTCTCACTCCTTCCCTCCTAGCTGGGGCGGGTGGTCCCCTGAGGAGGGCAGGCAGCTCTGCCTCCTGCTGTGTGTGCCCATGGTCCTGGGTCTCCTTATTTCTAGATTAGGCGTGGAGGGAGCATGGCTGAGGACCTCCCAGCACAGGGGACCATGGCAGTTCAGAGGAAGCATTTAGACACTGCAGCTCCTAGTAAGCTTCCAACCCCAGCCTTTCAGGAAGCTCAGGAAACAGAGGTCAAGAGGCTTCAGGTCTTTATTTTGAGCAGCACCTCAGGCTTTGAGACCCCGGTGAGCCTGGAGAGGGGTCCCCAGAACCTGCCCCCCTTGAAAGACCCGTCCGAGGCCTGGGCAGGGAGAACTGTCCCTGTGTCGAGGAGGGCAGCCTCCCTCCATGGTGAGGAGAAGTGTGACCCCAGCCAAATGCCCTGGACTCCCTGCCTACTCACCTGGTGCCCTCGTGCTGCCTCATCCCCAGCAACACACACCCCACTATCCCCCACACTGTCCATGAAAGTTCACTGAGACCCCTCTGGGCCACCCCTGGGAGCACCAATGAGGCAGATGTGGTCCCAGCCTTCCATGCACCCACCACACAACCAGAGGCAGTCACAGCGGGAAGATGGTTGAGTTCTTCCCCTCACTCTAGAGATGTAGTAGGTGTGGCCCAGAGTGGGGAGCAACTTGCCCAAAGTCACCCAGCGCTTTGAGGCAGAGCCTGTTCCAGCCTGGGTTTCCCAGCCATCGGGGCAGTGACTTTCCACTTCCTAAGTCAGCATGAATCACAGGAAAGGGACAAGCATGGGTCCAGAAACTAAAATGGGTCTCACTTGAGGTCAGGGAGCTGAAGGGCCACGGGATCTGAGTTTGAGGACTGACTCCACGACTGACTTGCTGGGGGACACTGGCAAGTCACCCGATCTCTCTTGGCCTCAATTTTCTTATCTTTGGAATGGGAATAATAACTTCCCCCTGCAGAGTTCCCATGAGAATTGAGTAAGGACAGAGAGAGAACATCTTACGTTGTGCCTGGCACATAGCAGGTCTGAATAACATGCGTTAGGTTGAAGCACCAACCCAATTTGGGTCATGTGGTGGTTTGAACAAGAAAAACATGTTCTTAAATCTAATCCAGTCCTGTGGGTGTAGACCCATTGTAAGTAGGACTTTTTGAGTCCCACCTCAATCAGGATGGGTCTTGATCCTATTACTGGAGTCCTTTGTAAATGGAAACAAGACAAAAAGGAGAAAAACAAGGAAGCAAGAAGCTGAAATCAACGAAACCTGAGAAGGGAGAGACGAGCAGACGCTGCCATGTGCCTTGCCATGTGGCAGAAGAGCCCAGGATCACCGGCAGCCAGTCATCAGGAAGAAAGCATCCCCTCCATGATGCCTTGATTTGGACAATTTCTCGGCCTCAAAACTGTAAGCTAATAAATTCCAATTCTTTAAACCCAACCCATTTCGTGGTATTTGCTTTGAGCAGCCTAGGAAACTAAAACAGGTTGGTTTGTCAAATAATGGCAAATTCATATGGGCTATCTTAATAATTATTTAACAATTATTAACGTTAATCATCATCCACTGCGTGACCTTATACATATCACTTTGTCTCTCAGTCTCTTCATCCAAAAAAAAAAGGAGATTATATGCAAAGCACCCATGTAAGGCTTGACACATAGTAGGTGTTCACTAAAGCTTAGCCTCCTCCCTCTCCTTTCCCTCCTCATCAAATCACTTCTTCCATGGGTGGCCATAGGGAACCTTCCTCTTTTCTGAATTCTACAGCCCCAAAATGAAATTGTGACTGAGAAATGGGAGAAGAACTAGGAGCTGATTTCTAAAATGATCTTCTCGGAAAAGTTTAAAAAAAAAGACAAAACAACCCAGGTCATGTTTACAGAAACCCAATGTAGTGATACTGATCAGGTCATGACCACCTGGAGTGGTTCCAGCACAGGAGACCAGAGCACTGCAGATGGCACCTCTCCCTCCTCCATTCTCCTCTCTGCCAACACCCTCCCAGACTCCCTGAGCAGAGCTCAGCAAGAAAGTCAGTTCAGTGTGTTCTGGGTCACAGTTGAGAAAGGAGCCAGAACATCCTTTTAGCAACTGCATGGCACCTGGAAGATTCTAGAGCTGGAAGACCCAGGTTCTCTTGAGTCCAGTCTCCTGCCTCTCGATGGGTGGATGTCAAACCCTGCAGGCCAGAGGCTGGTTCTCCCCTGGGATGGAGATGCCACCCAACCCTAACTAATCCCTGCAGTGTTTTATCACTTGCCAGCCAGGAAGCCCTTCGTTTTGTCCAATCTCCACCCCTCCTTCCTTTAATCAAATAACCCCTGACGGCATCTCTCTGCTGGCCTCATGCCAGGCACAGAAGACGCAAGATGAACAAAATAGCCCCTGTGCATTCCCTAGTTTCACTCACTGAATTGTTGCCTGTTTAGCACCCTACTCCTCCATAAGACTGAATGCTCCCTGAGGGTAGGACCCAGGGTGGCACAGGGCACATAAAGGTGCTCACTGAGCAGGTTTTCAATGTTAAATGAATGAATGAGCAGACTAATGAATAGCCAGGCTCCACGGGAACATTTCCAGTAATGGGAGCTCACTGCTTTGCAGGCAGCCCATTTCCCTAAGGTAAGAAGTTGGAGGTGGTGGGCACAAGCCGAGGCAGACTCAGCTGGCCCCTCAGATCTCCTTCTGATACTGGGGAGGCACCATCCATCGGAGAGACCACTGCCACCCAGAATCTCCCCACACATGCCTGGGCTCCAAAGCAGGAGCTGGGGGATCCCCAGGCCTGGAAAGTCCCTCGTGCCTAGAACTAGGCTCACCCCATTCCACTCTTTCTCAGCACCATTTCTTGGAAGGAGATGTTGGCTCACGATCAGAAGTTCTGGAATTCACTACAGGAAGTGGCCAACCAAGCAAGGGGAAAGGACCCTGGCTGAAAAGCCAAGAATTCCAGGGTCTGATCCCCACTCCAACAATTTTGAGCATGGGATGTGGGGTCGGATGGACCTGGGTTCAACTTCAGCTCTGCTGCGTAGGAGTTGTCTGGTGTCTGGCAAGTTACTTACCTCACTGAGGCTTATCTCCTCAACAGGTTCCTTTGAGGATTATACAAGGAATCAATAGAGCTGATATCCAGCTGGCTGCAAAGGTTCTAACTTACTGCCTGGTAAATAGTTGCTACCCTGAATCCCCTCCTATCCAGGACTCTTGGGGACCTCGCCATGATTTGGCCACTAAAGGGTTAACATCCAGCCCAGCAGGGGGTCTCCAGGACTCTGGTGACCCTCCTGATTGGTTGGTGCCCACAATAAACTAAATGGGTGTGAGGAAATGCTTTGTAAAGTACAAAGTGCTAGTTGACTCCCAGCCTCACACCTGCATCCGGGGTCTATCCCTGGACCATGAAAATTCACCCCTGCACCTTGGACCAACCAGCTAGAGGTCCCCCAGGCATCACATGCTCTCCACTTCCAGACTGAACTGAGTGTTTCCTGTTAAACCCATCCCAAGGATTGGCTCCACCTCTGCTCAGATGCTCCAGTTAGGAACCTGGGAGGCTCCCAAGACCCCGTCCATCCCCAATCTGTCCCCTGTCTGACAATTGTATTTCCTCTAAGTCCCCCAGATCCGTCCCTCCTTCCTGCCCCCACCACCTTGCACCCTCATCTTTTCTCACCTCCTCACTGGACTCTGAGCCCCAGTCTATGTCTCCACTGCATCTCCACACTGTGGGCAGCCACCTTCCCAAAGCAGGGGGCCTCTACTGTTCAAATCCCTCAGGGAAGGTTGTCGCAGGTTGGGGTCCAGGGAAAGCAGACTCTGAGATGACCATGTGCTGGCGGGAGGTTCACTGGGGAGTGCTCTCAAGATCAACGTCTATGGAGGAGTGACCGAAGCAGGACTGGACAGCAGGAGAAGGCAGGCTGCGATGAAGACCCCTCAAAGGCCTCAGCCAGCCCTTGGGAAGTTCTGGAGCTGGAATGACTCTTCATGAGTTGTCCCAAATTGCAGCAAGGGGACCGTGTCTTTCTACCCCTATCTGAACCAGTCACTGGATATGGGCTGGCTCCAGAAGGAGCAAGGCTTTTGGGGGAGAAGGGTCTCTTCAGCCTAAGGCCATGGCAGGGAGGAGAGGCTCAGCCGCCAACGTGAGCACTCCTAGCAGCTGCAGGGTGCGTGCTCCAGTGCTGGGGGTGGCTGGGGAGGGGGCACCTGGGGGGCAGCAGCCACACCAGAGGTGCTAGGGTGGAGGAGATCCTCAAGGTTTGTTCAGTGACACAAAAAAATAGCTCCCCGTTGCCTTGAGGATAAATTTTGAATGTCTTCTTTAGCACTCAAGGCTCTTCAAGGTCTGCCCCCAAATACCCTCTCCATTCCACTCTCATCTCTCACCCCTCACTGCTTGCTCCCATCTTGTGCTTCTTGCAGTTTCCCAGGCTCGATATGCTATTTCACACCTCTCTGCTTTTGCACATGTTATTTCATCTGCCTGGAATGTCTTTAAATGGAAAAAGAAATCCTATTCCCTTCTTCCAGCCAATTCCTACTCCTTCATCATGATTCCTGCTAAGCTCTGCCTCCCCTGGGAAATCTTCTATTAAATCCTCCAAAGCCGGGGCGGCCACGATGGTCAGGGCGCAGCCACTGGGGGTTGATCCGCACGACAGCCTCGGGGACAGGATGCGTTTGTGGGGCTGAGGTAGGAAGAGTCTGGCAGCGGGGCAGGCCGGGGAGAAGACAGCAAGTGCAAAGGCCGAGGAGCAGGAAAGCCTGTTTGGAAAAGACTGGGCAGCGTCTCTTGCTGTTCAACATAATTATTGTCATCCTTCCCCCCCATCGTCATCACCATCATCATCATCATCATCATCAACAAAGCCACCCTGGATTGAGTGCTTACTACATACCAGGCGCTGTGCCAGGTGCTTTACAGGGCATGTCTCCCTTTAATCTTTATTTTATCTTCACTGTTGAGAACCGTGAGAAGTAAGCACTGTTATTATCGTTTTCCAGATATGGAAACTGAAGTTCAGGAAGGTTCAGAGCTCTGCCTGAGGTCATGCAGCTGGTTACTGGTCTGTCTGACTCCAAGGACACTCTATTCACCACCAGGCAGCTGGACCACACTGATGTCATCCTTCCCCGGCCCCTCCCGCCACATCACTGTCTGCGGGAACTCCTTGCCTAAATGAAAGGACGCCGCGCTGAGGAGACACAGGGTGGGCCCAGCTGGCGCAGCCAGGAGACTCGGGAGGGGCCTTGGAAGGGGGTCGGGTGGGGGAACATTCCAAATCATGTCTGCCCTTCTAGATCACTCCAAGATGGTATTGCTTGGAGATCCTTCCCAGTCTCCTCAGGCCTGCGAATGGAGTAGCCGAAGCCCCAGGGCCAAGCACCCCATCCAAGGTCACCCTCCATGGCAGTGGGGGGCAGCCAGCCAGGGCTACAGCCTGGGGCTCTGGCTCCCAGACCTGGGCCCTGCCCACTGCCAATCTGTCACAGCAAAGACCACCTTTAAGGCATGGTTTGAAGGTGCCAAGATGCTAGGAAGAGCCCCTCCTGGCCCTCCTGAGGCTGCTGGCAGATGCCTGGGATCCCTCCAGGGGCCACAGGCCACAAGCCCGGGGGGTGACAAGGCTCCACCCTCACCTGGAGCCTCCGGGGCTGACTCCCTGGCCTTGGGAAATGCACAAGCAGCCAGGGGCTCGCTCTGAGGAAGCTCTGGGAAGGAGCAGACCCCAAACCCAGTCATGACAGGGACAGATGGACAAATGACAGGCAGCAAAGCCTAGTGAGAAGAGGCTTTCAGCCAGATTGGTTTCAATCCGGCTCTAAGCATACTCACTGTGCAGCCTTGGGGAAGATATTTGAACATTCTAGGCCTCAGTTTTCTCGTCTGCAAAATGGGGATAAGAGTTACTTTCTGGCAGGGCTGTTGTGGGGATTCAATAAGATAGATATTGAAAATATTTCATGAGACAACAAAGTCTGAACCCCAGCAGGGGCTTAAATGTCAGCTGGGGTATTGCTGATTCTGGGATGGGGCAGCGAGTGAATTTGTCCATGTCTCCTTAGCCCTTGCTGGACAACATAGAAACTTCTAGGCCTGGCACATAAGACACTTGCCCTACTTTTTTTCACTCCCCCTTGCTCAGGCTTTGCTTTAGCAGTTCCAGCATTGTCTTTCATCCCCTAAGCTTTTACTGAAATTGCATGTTCACTGATCTATCTCTCCAACTGACCATGATGTCTTCCAGGGCACTTATCCTTCCTGGTTCCTCTTCATGTCCTTGGTAACTAGCACGAGGCCCAGCCAGGCTACCCAAGGCCTGGGTCTACTGAACTGTTGGAATTCTGCGGCCTCTCAAGGCTGAACTGACCCCAGCCAGTGGTCGGGAGATGCAGGAAAGGTTCGGTGCGAGGAGGGTCTCCATAGGCTTCCCTCCCTGCACCCTGCACCCTGCAGCCAGCTCCTCTACAGCAGCAGACACACCTGTGGCCTCGTACCCCACCCCCACCACACACACACACACACACACACACATACACACACACACACACTCCACTCTGCATTTCCACAATCTTCCATGTCTTCAGGCCCTTGCTCATGCCGTCCTCTGTGTCTGGAGCTCTGTCTCCTCCCTCGTCCCTGTAACTCTGGCTCATCTTTTTCATCTCAGCCGAGGCTCCCCTGATTTGCACCAAACCCTCACACTCCTCCAAGAGGCTCAGATGCCGCCTGCTCTGGCTTCCCCAGTCTGGGTGCCTCCTTCCCTCTCTCACAGTATAGATCACACTAGTGATTACTGTCTGTGTCTGTCTCCCCCACTACCCTGGAAGCTTCTAGAAAAGAGGGGTGGGCTCTGTGTTAATGCAACATCCCAAACGCACCTAAGGACTGACCACATTCATTCCTTCATTCCACAAATAATGACCCAACACCTGCTCTGCACCAAGCACTGCTCTAGAAGCTGGAGACTGAGAAGGGAACAATCCAGACAACATCCTTGTGCTGCCACACGGCTGTCATTCTACTGTGGAAGACAGTAGTGAAAATATAATAGTCCATGGTGACGGGCTATGAAGAAAATACAAGTGTTTCCTGAGCTGGGAACTGCAGGCAGGGAAACAGGAGTTTCAGACAGGTACAGTGAGCTGGGGGAGGTAAAGTCCAGCGCCACCTGCCCAGAGGCCACTCCTTTCCATGCCTTCTCAAGAGCTGCCAAGCGCTGTGGGGAGGGAAGCAAGCCGTAGGTTCCCCTGGAAGTGCCAGACATCTCTCCCACCCACAGACACACTTCCTGGCTCTCCAGGAATTTGAATCAGTGACAGTTACCGGAGCAGTTAGTCCTTCTACACGCACAATAGCTGCTGTTCATTGAGGGCCTTGAGAGTTCCAGGGGGCAGAGATGGCCTCCCCAATTCACTGATGTTCTCAACAGCCTGCTGAGGTGGCTGTGATTCGCAGCTACTACAAGCTAACAGGACCTGCCCAAGGTCACACAGCTGGACCCTGGCCCAGGTAGGATTTGAACCCAGGTCTGGCGATTCCTGGGTCCACGTGCTCTCCAACACGCCCCCAGCCTCGCAAATCCCCTGGAGGTTGGGCAAGTGCTCCAGAGCCTGCATCCAGAGACCCGGGTCCTAACCCCAGCGTGGGTTTGCTGAGTAGCCATAGGTGAATCCCTTTACTCCTCTGACTTCAGTTTTCCTTAGTGTCAAAAGGAGCCCCTTAGCCCAGCCCACCTGAGAGGGCTGCCGGAAGCCTCAGATGAGATACAGATGTGCAAGGACTTTAGAAACTACCACCACAACACCCCTGCAACCTCCCAGGCCTCTCTTCTCTGGGTTTTCCTGTCTGTCCTGCCACCCTGCCTTGGTGCCTGCACCCGAGCCTAGATAGGAAATCAATCGTGGCAGGGTTGCAGGGATGGAGGCCACAGCTGCTGTGAACACTGCTTACCTCCCAGCCTGGCAGACCAGAAGCCCGTGTCAGGGCCTGGGTGGGGCTGAGGACAGGAGTGAGGACCAGGTCAAAGTACAGGGTTCCCACGGGTTCCTGCTGAGGCAAGATGACTCAGGAACATTCCCCCTCTCCCCCAAGAAAGCCAGCTGCCGTTTCCATGCTTGGATGGGAGGTGAAGCTAGCGGGTCCTGGGTGCCTACTGTGTGCTGGTGCTTTATCAGGTGTTACCTCATGTCATCTCCCAGGTGAAGCACAGAGAGGCTAAGTAACCTGCCCGATGTTGTACACTGAGCCAGTGGCAGCGCCAGACTTCAGATGTGCCTCTTTCCGGCTCAAGACTCTACCCTCTTGCTGTCATGCCTCATTACCCTTCTCCCTCTCCCCTGAACCCAAATTGGCCGCCCCAAGAGGAATAGACAGGTTCAGAGCAGCATGCTACATACCAGATGTTTGTGACCATTATCTCATTTAATGCGACCACCCAGTGAGGTGAGCCCTGAAGAAGCTCAGAGGAGGGAAATAGCCCAGGGCAGGTCACATAGGGAGTGACGGCAGAGGTAGGGTGTGAACTCCAACCCTGTCCACCATGCCACCCTGCTTCTCCTCCGGGGGCAGGGTCATGAGACACCCCCCCCAGCCATGGCACACGGCACTATGGCGGCAGGGCCAAGTGGATGCTGGCACTCCTGGCTGCGGCAGGGGGCTGCCAGGCACTAACCACTTAGCTGCTGGAGTACCAGGGCAGAGAAGGCAGTCCTAGGGGATGTTAAGGAAATGGCTATTGACCAACCGGTATAAAAGTATATCAGTAATTTACAAGTAATAAAGCCACTCTGAAGCTTAGAGTCGGAACTCCAGTTCTATTCACCACCATCGGTCACCCTTTGGGGGTTTAGGACCATTGATGAAAGCCTGACTTAGCTGAAGTGCAAAAACTGCCAGGAACTTTACCTGACTTAGAAGGTGCTTGATGAGAGGGAGTTTTCCTCCTTTGGAAAGAGAGTTACAACCCAGAGCAGAGCCTGCAGGGCTGCAAGGACCCGAGTAAGCATAGAATCCAAGGCCTTCACTGTACAGTTAGGAGACCAATGCCAGGGCAAGGATTTGCCCAGGCTCCTCCCGTGATCTGGGCCAGGACTAGGGCTGGAAGCCCAGGCTTCAGCCTCCCTGACCCCAGCTGCCCAAGTGCCCCGAGCCTGGCCGCACCACTACCACCCTGCATACCTCCCCACCACCTGGCCCACGAGGGCTACAGGGGAGTTCAACCACCTCTCAGTGTGCTCATTTGCCCCAGAGGTAACAGCCCAGAACAGGGGAACAGAATAGGAGGCCTTGACCCAGCCTGGGCTGGCAGCCATCCCTGGGAGGAGGGGCCTCGGCCGCCTGCTAGCTGACAGCCATGTCAACCATGAGGCCCTGGATGGACCCTTACCCAAGAGCGAGAGGGCAGGGTCCACTTGGCATAAATGGAGAGCCCACCCTGAGCCCCCTTGCAAGGAGCAGTTAAGAGCTCAGACTGAAGGCAGATGACCTGGATTCAAGTCTTAGCTCCCCCACTTACTTACTGGTTCCAGGAAATGAGTACGCTTGAGTAAGTTACTTTAGCACCTTGGTGGCTCAGTTTCCCTCTCTGTAAAGTGGGAATGTTACGTTAGTCCCTTCCACATAGAATTCTGAGGATTTAGTCTGTCAAGACAAGAACTGTATGTTGCCCAGTGTGGGCTTCAGTTAAGTGTTACCTGTTTTATTTACTGGGGCCACAGTCCCGGGTCCAGCAGCACGAGACCTAACTGCAGTCTCAGCCCCGCTCCTTTCTCCTTTGTGACCCTGGACAACCACTTCCCCTCTCTGAGCTCCAACCTGTAATATGGGGGCACAATATGCTCTGTCTCCTGGGGTCACCGAGAGCACCAACTGTGACCATGGCACAAACACTGGGGGATGCCCTGGCACGTTCCTGTGACTATCGCCAGGCATTAAGATGGAAACACATTGACAGACAAGTATCCTTCTTGCTTTTTGGTATAGGTCCTGCCCTGAAGCTCTAAGAATAGGACTCAGAGCTGGCTGGGGAGGGAGGCAGGGTCCCACTCATGGCAGCCCACTCACCCTGGGTGCTCACCATGGGCTGAAGCATCCCTCCTTTGCCAATGGCACTCCCAGGTCATCTGTTCTGATGGGGCAAAGTCCATGGCTGATGAACTCTCCTGACCCAGCTAGCAGGGCAACTGGGTTCTCCCACTCAGAGGCCTTGGGCACACACCTTTATGTAACTGAGCACCAGGCCCTACCCTGCCCTTTCACCCTCTCCTCTCCCTCCTTCCCCTAACCCCGCTTCCCATACCTGCCTACTCCTTCACCTCCCATTCTCCAGTTCCTGCCTCCCCAAACATAGACCATCCTAATTCCCCACCTCATGCCCTGGTTTTCATGCCACTGATCTTGACCCCACGTACCCCAGCACCAAGGCCTTTAACTAGAAACACTCAGGATTTCTGCCTTTGGCAGAGGAAAGGCTTAGAGGGGGCCTGTCACCTAGAGTGGCTGACCATTGGCTTTGTGGGGGGTGGGCAGGTGTGTGGTGGGAGGTGAGGCTGGACAAACAGGCAGGATCTCAGCTCCTGGCCCCTAAAGAACATTGAGAAGTTGCAGCTGGCAGAGGCAGTGGGGCAAACCCTGATGGTCAGGGTTCTCCCTGGGTTCTCCTCCACTTGGAGGACCCAGCATGGCCCAACACTGGGTGTGGCACAGAGGACCTCTCAGCAGAGGCAGAGGACAGGCAGGTGAGCTCAAGGTGACCCCAGCTCTGTACGTAAAACTCTGGACAGCAAGAGTGTGGGGAGGCATGGCTGAGTGCTCATTGCCTCTCCAGTGCAACAGATGAAGGTTAAGTCTGGTTTTGCCACTCAAAAGCCATACAACCTTAGTCAAACCACTTCCCTTCTCTGAGCCTCAGTTTCTCCATCTATAAAGTCCAGCTAATAATTGCACCTACTTTGCCATGAGCATTCAACGAGGCAATGTCAGCAATTATGACATTTAGTCCAGTGCCTGGCACATAGCAGGAGCCCAGTAAATACCAGTCCCTTCCCTTGCCTCCCACCCTATTACTCTCCAGTCTCAGCTCTGAAGGCAGCTGTGTAAAATGAGTCAGCCCTAAAATTCAATAAGGCGTTACTGAACATCTGCGTCTAAAAATTTTATTGTTAGGAGATGAATATTAATAAACAACACTTACTGAGCCCTTACTACAAATTGGGAATTATGTGAATCATTTTGCATAAGCGATCTCATTGAATCCCTTCCACTACTTTGCAAGGCAATAATTATCCTCATTTTATAGAAAAGGAAAGAGAGTCTTTAAGGGGCTTGCCAGGAAGTGGCAGAGCCAGGATTCGAACCCAGGTCTGGGTGATGTAAGAGTTGAACATGTCTCCATTCTTTCTTGCTGCTTCCATCACATTTTTTTACCCATCGGTTTCCCAAGCTACCTGTCTGCTCTGACAGGGCATGGGGCATGTGAAAGACTAAGGGAGAAAGTATGGTACAGCAGAGAGAACAAAGACCCCAGAATCAGAGACTGGGGTTCAAGCCCCGGCTCGTTCACTTGTGAGCTGTGTGACTTTGGGCAAGTTAATTTACCTCTCTGAGCTTTGGCTTCCTCATC
Organism: Cabassous unicinctus; assembly: GCA_029593785.1. Lineage (NCBI taxonomy): Eukaryota > Metazoa > Chordata > Mammalia > Cingulata > Chlamyphoridae > Cabassous > Cabassous unicinctus. The sequence goes on from JAQZBX010038814.1 coordinate 18,434, forward strand.
TGAATGGGGATGATGAGGTTATGGACATGAGTGCTCAGCCCAAAGCCTGGTATAAATGCCTCTCTTCCTCCTTTCATCTCATGCAGGGGTGTGAGCATCACTTTGTGCATATGACCTTGCTGTGGTGGGGTAAGGAACAATTAGCCAGACTCTCTACTTAGCTGGTGGATGCTGGAATTGAAGGGTAACAGTCTGGCACCATCTGGAAATGAATTCTTGGACTCTGATCATCACTGCCCTCAGAAACTTCAAACATTGTTCTTGCTATTCCAGACCAAGGCAAATTCCTCTGGATAGTCTAGAACTCGGGGTAGAGGGGTGGGAATTTGAAAGGCATCTGACTGGGAGTCCATTCTAGTAGTGGCTCTGCCCCAACATGCCATGTGACCTGGACAAGCCCCTGCCTTCTTTGGGCCTCAGTTTCCCCATCTGTAAAATCTAGGCTTCTAAGGCAGTCCAGCCTGCTCTGATTATAGAGAAGCCCCCTGGAGTGTTCTTGTCCCTGCTCCCACCCCCTAATCCTGAGCACTGATGCTTGCCTGGCAAGGGCAGAGGCTCTGCCCTCTAGGCCTCCAAGAAAATAACTCCCAAAGCATGGTCAAGTGTGCATGTTTTCCCCAACCAAGGTCTCCCGATCAAAGCCCCAGGACAGTTTTTCAGTTACAAAGAAGCTCATCTAGGCCAGACATCACTGCCTCAGCCCATTCTCAGGCCTCCTCCTAGTCACAGAAGGAGCAAGAGATGCACATTCACAGTCAGAATCCATGGTCCAATGGCTCACAAAAACCCCAAGACTGGGCGGGGCCTCCTATCACTTTATGAAAGACAAAGCTGAAAGAAAGTCAGAGAAAGGGCTTCCTTGGCTTGCTTGAGGACACAGCTGGGAAGCAGTAGAGATGAAATAGCCTCTGGTCCCATGTATTCTGTGAATCCCATTCACTGTACTTCCATGATTCCAACATTCTATGACTCTTTGATTACAACAGTCTACGTACCAAACATTCTGTTCTCCCTTCCTAAAGCCGTGGTTCTGTCTATGATTCCAACATTCTTTAAGCCTAAAAAGTCCATTCTTCAACACCTATTCACTCAGCTCAATGCTGAGGCCCAGGAACAAGCCCAGCAGTGTCCCTGGGCTCTCTCTTGCGGTCCGGAGGCAGGGAAGACAAACGTGGGCCAACAGAATAAAGTGTTGTGAGGACCATGGAGAAGAGGCCGAGGGTGCTGTGGGAGCACCCAGCAGAGCCCGGCCTCCTGAGGGGGCAGCAGTGCTGCAGCTGGTGGAGGAGATGGGCTTTGGCTGGTGTCCCAGTGAAAGAATACAGCACGGGGCAAAGGCAGCGGGTGGGGAGGACACCTTGTCCAAGGAGCTCAGAGCAGCTGAGGGTGTCTGGAGCACAGCGATACAGGTGAGAGGTGAGGCAGGAGAGGCAGGCTGGCCAGAGTACACAAGGTTCTTCATTTCATGGTAAAGATTTACAACTTTATCCTAAAAGTAACCAAGAGTCGTGGGAAGAGTTAAGCCACATAGAGACAAATCCAATTTGCATCTTAGAAAAATCCCTCTGACTGCTCCAAGGATCTTGTTCTGGAGGTGGTGAGATACAAGATGGGGAAATCACAAGGAGCTGATTTCCACGGTCTAGGAGAAAGACTAGTCACCTGGACTGGGCCCAGGTGATGCGGGCAGAGAGAAGTGGATAGATTTGGAAAATGGGCGGATGGGCGAGGAAGCAGGAGGAGTCTTGGATGAGTCCCAGGTTCCTGGCTCATACAGCTGGGTGGGTGGTGGCACCTTTCAAGGAGATGAGAACTTGGGGTGTGGGGGGGTAGATTTGGGTGGGAGCCAATCTTTGGCTCAGATGAGTGGAGTACAAAGCCTGTGGGACTCCGAAGCTGAGAGGCTGAACAGACATGGGGCCGTGGGGTTCTGAGTGAGGCTAAGGGGAGAGGTCTGAGCTGGAGAAACAGCTTTGCTAGAAACTGACGGCCACATGAGAGGAGTTGGGGTTGCTGAGCACAGTCTGGGGAATGGAGGAGCCAGCAAAGGAGACCAAAAAAGAGCAGCTGCAGGCGGGGAAAAAATGTGTAGGGAGAAAATGAGGAGGGAAGCCAAGGAGAAGGAGGGGGACAGCTCAGACGGACGTCACACAGTGGCAAACTGTCACAACATGAGGGTTCGTGAGTCTTTGTCAGCCGCCTGGCGGTGGTGGCGGCCACTTTATGGTTTTCAGAGTGAGGGTAGGATGGGCGTTAAGAAAGTGGAAACCATGATTCTAGACTGTTATTTAAGAGGTTTAGCTGATACGAGATGTGGATCCCAGTAGATGCTCAGTAAAGATTTCTACGTGAATGTACCAGAGAAGTGATTGGGGAGAGAGAGAGAGAGCAGTTAATCAAGATGGGTGGAAGGAGGTATTCTTTTGTTTTGCTTTAAGATAGTAAAATAGGGGTTTTCAGACTTCCCATTGTAACCTGTCAGTGGGATGTGAAATCAATTTACAGTGTGGGGACCACCTCGTGGAAAAAGATACCAGAGTGCATTCTACATGGTGAGGGTAAGTGTCGTTCTGTGAAACTTTTGTTCCAGCTCTATTAGAGGTACCTGTATCCCCAGTTATGTATTAATACTCATTTCTTACTAGGGAATGTCATCAGAATAAATAAATAAACTCGATGACCTCTTGCTAGAGTTTGTTTGCTCTGGGCAGGAAAGACTCTAATGTTCCCTGATAGCTCCCTCAGTGGGGTAGTGTTCTATAATCCTTGTCCTGGGACAGGAGGTAATCAAATGAGCACACTGCCCTTTGCACGAAATGTAATCACAGCCCAATCCTGATAACAAAGTTCCCCAGAGTTCACTGGTCCTGGAGAACGAACGCCTAACCAAGTCGTGCAGTGAGGGGGGACTCTTCCCCGCTCGGGGGTGCTCTAGTGAGGGGCCGATGCGGAGTCCGAGTGACTTTGTAATCTGGAGATGGCCCTGCAGATATATGCTGTTATTGCTAAACAGTTCTTGCCTGGGAAGGTGGGAGCAATGCTGGGGACTGGATCTCTCCAGCTGGGGGCTCTTTGCCTGCAGAGTGCTGTGGAGGGAGACAGGACCAAGAGGCAAGGGGGAGGGACCAGGAAATTGAGGAAGACTGATAGGCTAAAAGGAGAGAGGAATGAAAGCCAGAGGGGGGAGGGAATGAGTATGTGGGGGAGGGACAGGGAGAGGTGGGTAAGGCAAGAGAGAGTGGTGGGGCCTCGGGGAGGAAACTGTCAGGCTAACAGGAGGGGACAAGACCCCTCAGAGGCTTCCCTCCCCGCCTGGACTCTCAGAACCCCTCCACTGGGGGTCTCTCAGGTAGGCATCTGGCGATGCATCCACAACCATCTGGGGGTCCCATGCATGCGGCACCCCACAGAGGCCCTGCGATTTGCTCCTCAGCTCTTGGGTCCATGCCTGGCTGGGCCGCCTCATTCCCTGCACCCCAGCCACAGGAGCACTTGGTGCTCCATGCACTCCCCTCCAGGCTATGGTGGGAGTATAGGGTTGAACGTCTTCCCTAGCCCCGTATTCCCAATCCCTCTCTGCCCCACAGGACTCTCTCTACCATCCCTCCCTGATGACACCGTTCCTGACTGCCCCAACTAGAACTTGGCTCCTCTCTGCTCGGGGTGCTCGGTACAGGTTTCTATGAGAGCATCCCAAACTCTTTAAGATCCAAGATATGTCCGTGTCAGTGGGTGCCCCAGCCCCAACTGGGAGCTCCCCTCCAAAGTCCAGCACGAGACCTGACATGAGGCTCGATTGTAGATATTTGTGGATGGATGGATTGATGGGTGGGTGGTTGGACAGACAGAAAGGATCATAGGCTAGATGGATGGAAGGATGGGATGGGCAAGGAGGAATTCATGGTTATAGAGGCAATGTAGGACTGTAGAAAGAGCACCTGACTGGGAGTCTAGGAGCTTCCCTGTTTACTGCCCCCCCACCCTCTGGACCTCAGTCTCCCAGCTGTCAAATGGCAGAAGGACAGGGTAGAGGGCCTGATCCCAGATCCCCAAGGGCCCTCCAGCTCCCATGTGGACTCCATGGTTGCAGGGGTGTCACACCCTGACTGCAGGGATGAAGGCAGAGGTTCTGGAGGTTAGAGGAGGACTGGAAGCCCTGGTGGGGAAGGGCAGTGCCTCAACCGTGGACCCCTCCTCCTGGCAGACCAGCTAGAGCAGCTGCTCAAGAGACAATTTTTTCCTGACCCCAGACACACCACCACCAAACTGTGATATTTGGAGGCCCCGGCCTTGGCAGATTTGACCAACGACCTTCTGCCTCAGCAAGCCAGGGTCTCCAGAGCAAAGAGCCAACCAGAGATTGATGGCTCCAGCAGGGGGAGCCTCCCCCTCTGTAACCGTTGGGGAATTTGATGTAATTATGAATTCCAAAAATATAATTGGATCATGCCTGTAATCTGATCTGTTAATCTGGGCATGATTGAATTATGATTAGGGCGTCGACTGGGCCATGTCAGTCAGTAGGGTGTTGAGCCCCACCCCCTGGTGGGTGGGGAATTGAATATAAAAGGCAAGGCCAAGAACAGAGTTGAAGCAGTCTTTTGAGAAGCAGTCGTTGAGAAGCAGCTTTGATGCTGGAAAGAAGGCCCCAGGAGAAGAGAAGCGAACCGTTCGCCTAATCGCCTACAGCTGACCTTGTGGAGGAAACAGGAGCTAAGCCCGGAGAGAAACGCAGCCCCGGGAAGAGAGGAATCCAAGAAGCCTGAACCCTGGGCAAATGTCGGCAGCTGTCTTGCTCCAACATGTGACATTGGACTTTGGTGAGGGAAGAAAC
>JAQZBX010038815.1:0-23280 GCA_029593785.1 Cabassous unicinctus
CATTTTGTGAGGTGTATTGTTAAAATAAAAAGTTTAAAGTAAAAAATATTTGTGTTCATTCTCATCTCTCCCCAATATATAAATGATCACACTCAAGCACACACACATAGATATATACAAATGAAATTATTTACTTATTTATGTCTCATATTTGAGCATTAAGAACGGAAAGCTCTTATTCTTTTTCCTCCTTCTGTAGAGATCAGCTTGATTCCCATAACAGTGCTTGCATCTGAGATGCTCTGAAATATTCTCTTGGGATATATAACATATATTTTCCTTTAAAGGCTCTGGCCAATAGTACCCAGAGATCAAGGAATTCAGAGGTAGAGGGCTGTGCATGTACATTGATTCTAAGATTGGGATGCTATTCAACCAAGGCCCTGGGCAGCTGGACGAGATTGCATTCAGTTCTGTTTGGCCATCCAGAAACTAAGGTATTAAATGACATACAAAAAGACCGATGACAAGAATTGTGTTTCTGTAAGTAAGATAAAGTGGAAAGGGGCTTTGGATATACATTAACTGCTTATGCTATTCTCAGAAATGAAGGTTTGATTCCATATACATATTTGAAGATACAAATGTTGTGGGAAGTTGGGTTTCCTTAGAAAATGCTTATTTCCCCAATTCTCAGATTACAACTCAGTGCAATTTATCATGATTATTGTGAATATCTATGTTATTTTCCTAACCAAATAGAATTCATTGGTTCTATAGTGGTGCAAGACAAGTATTAATCACCCCCATGAAAAGGATGAATGCGGGGATAGTTAGAGAATAGTTCTTGATCATGAGGCTAATGGACAGATTACTTGTTTCTTTGTCTTCCTTACCCTTATTCCTCAAAATGCTTAATTTCTAAAGAGACTTAGCTATGACTGGAATTCATCCACTTTTGAAGAGCATGACCCATTATAATATATACAGAAAAACTCGGCTCTCAAGGATTGAGGAAAGTCTAGAGAGGAAACATACTTATTGCTTATGAGGTTTGGGAATTAGGATAGACAACAGATGATATCAAAATTCTACTTTATATATGGCGATATTTGAGTATCAATGTTATTATTCTAACATCCCTGCCCACAGCCACATCACAATATCAGTCAATATTCCTTGCAGAAGAAATTAAATTATGATGGATTGAAATCATTTAAAATTTGTTTTAGTATTATAAATTTATAATATAATATTTAAATGTATAACTATAAAGAGGAAATATGAAGAATATAAATAGGAAATTTATCTCGACTTTCAGATAGATAGTTTTCAGAATAGAGAAGTAATTGCAGAAATGTATTTCCTGTTTCAGTTTAGAGTTAGCTATGTTTCCTCTAATTTCTCTACTTGCTTCTGTTGCATGCATGCGTAGAGTTAACAGTTGAAGAGTTGTGCTCTTATTTTTTCAACTGTTTTTAACAATTTGGTATGCACTAACCAAATATTTATCAGAAATAACTGTAAAAGTGTATTCATTTTCATGGCAATCAATTGTGTAATTATAATGTATATGTGCATACATATTTGTACTTGTGTGTTTATATGTATATATATTTATATATGAATTGTTGTAATTTTTGCTTCTTTAAATAATATCTATGAAAACAATCTGAAAAAATGTAATGTATACAAACATAAAAGCATGCATTGAAAATCTAGATAGAAAGAATCTTGATAGTAATTTTGATCTTCAAAGAAACAGAATTCTTATACTATAAACTCATATTATTATTTCTTCCATAATGCAAATTGCAAGCCTCTTGATAGCCTTGCAATTATTTGCTTAAGGCCACACCAGTGACAACATAAGAACTTGAGGATCAGCTAAATTATCTGTGATATGATTAAAAAGAATTCCTCATTTTTAAAATTTCTCACAAAATATACTGATAAAGTGAGGAAGATCATTTCAGTTTTCTCTGTTATTTTTGTTTTAGAGAAACCTTATCAAATCTGGAGATGAAACAATTAGATACAGTTGGCTTAATTGCACTGCCAAGAATTTCATCTATTGTTTCTCAAAAGTGGTCTTGACCCAATATTTCCTGCTTTGACTTCTACTTTTTCTGATATTAATATTCCCTTCCACATTTCTGGGTCTGATTTGGTATGTTTTCTGTTTAGTAAAAAAGAAAAAAAACTTTGTGCATATTTCAAGTGTGTTTTCCTTCTGCTGCATCTCCTTTTATTGCATACATATACCTAAAATCACTCTGAATTTTGAGTAATTCTGTAGTATAGTTAAATAATTGACCTTTATTGCTCAAACAAGCATATTCTTTTTCACTACTGCCTTATTTTTTCCTGTTTTCTAGGGATAGCCTTTATTTTCTCTATTTAAAAAGGAATTATTTTGAAAAAAATTGTTTTTTCTGGTGATTTATGAGGTCTGGTTTTCTTTCTCCTGATGGTGCTTTTTATGTTTTCCAGACAATACTACAAAGATTTTACGTTGATAATCATTAAAGTCAAGAATTAAATTTTATTAAATTTTATTCTTCTATTCATTAATCTACTCATTCAATCAGAAAACATGTATTGACATCTAATATGTATGAGATATCATATTAGACATTGCAGTTATAAATATGAATACCCTTATATTCAGGGTTTTTATAAATTGTGGATGATTTAAGAATATAAATATATTTTATAATGTAGAAATAGAGTGAAAAAGATTGATTCTATCAAAAAAATATTTCTTGTCTGTAAGCCAGGGACTTTTCAAATTACATTATATGAAGAAATTTAGAAAATGTCTCACTATCCTCTCCAAGAAGTTGAAAGTAGATTTGGTCGTGGTGGGTAGTAGTAGTGAGGAAGGGGAACAGAAGGATAGAGGACTACAAAAGTACAAACCTAAATGTACCATTGTGATGTGAGTAGAAAATAACAAACAGCAACATTCATGAGAAGAAGAAAATTAGCTGTTCTTATTTTGATTTGGCAGAATCCTAATCAAACCTCAGAACTAAGTGCATTTGTCATTTCCTTTTCCTCCTACAAGCTTTTCTTGCTCTCCCCCAATGTTTTGCTTAATTGATATTTTTATCTGCTTCTGCAAGAATATGGTGGGTTTTTTTTTTTTGTGGTAACATATATATTTAACAAAAACTTGCCATTAAAGAATTTTAAGTGGATAATTTAATGACATTAGCTAGATTTACAGTGTTGTGCTACCATCTGCACCCTCCATTACCAAAAGATTTTTATCACCCAAAATAGAAACTTTACATATTAACCCATAACTTCTTATTGCTTCCCTCTTCTCCCAAACTCTGGTAACTCCTCATCTATTTTCTCTCTATGAATTTGCTTATACTAAAATTTCTTATACATGGAATCATATAATATTTGTTCTTTGTGCCCAATTTATTTCACTTAGAATACTGTTTTACTTAGAATATGTTGTAGCATGTATCAGAACTTCATTAATTTTTATGTCAGGATAATATACCATTGTGTGTATATACCACTTTTGTTTGTCTATTCATCTCTTCATGGACACTTTTTCCCACCTTCCGGCTATTATGGATAATGCTTCCATGAAAGTAGTTGCACAAATACCTGCTTGTGTTCCTTATCTGAATTCTTTGGTGGTATATACCTAAGAGTGGAATTGCTTGATTATATGGTAATTCTATAACCAAATATCACCAAACAATTTTCCACAGCAGCTGAACCATTTTACATGATTGCCAGCAATGCATGAAAGTTCCATCTGATCCACATTCCCATCAACCCTTGTTATTTTCCATTTTTTAAAATAATGGCTCTCTTAGTGGGTATAAACTAGTATCTCATTATGGTTTGATGTGAATTTTCCTAATGACTAATGATATTGAGCATCTTATCATGTGCTTATTGGCCATTTATATATCTTCTTATTGAGGACCCATTGTACGTGATGAGAAGCTTCTCTCTTGCTGCTTTTAGGATTTTCCTTGTCTTTGTATTTAACAATTTGACTATAATGTGTCTTGGTTAGATCTTTTTCACTTCATTCTCTTTGGAGTTCATTGAGCTTCTTGGATGTAGACATTCATGTATTTATTCAAATTTGGAAAGTTTTTAGTCATTATTTCTTCAAACAATCTTTCTGACCCTTTATATTTCTCTTATACTTTTGATACTAATGCAGAAATTGGTACACTTTATGGTGTGTCACAGTTTCCTCAGACTCTGTTCACTGTTCTTTATTTTTTTCTCTTTCTGCTCCTCAGACTGAATAATTTCAATTGCACTCCCTTCAAGTTTGCTAATCCTTCCTTCTGCTTGCTCCATTTTGCTGTTGAACCTTTCTAGTGATTTTTTTTTTTTAATCATTATACTTTTCAACTCCAGATTTTCTGTTCTTGGTTCTTTTGAAAAATAGCTATTTCTTGAATTCCTGCTTTTTCATGTATCATTTTCCTGGTTTCCTTTAGTTCTCGTCCATGTTTTTCTGTAGCTCACTGAATTTATTTAGGAGAGTTGACTTAATATCTTTGACTAGTAATTTCAATTTCTGGGCTTCCTCAGGGATGGTGTCTGTCACTTTTTATTGTTTCTTTGAGTAGGTCCTCTTTTCCTGTTTCAAATCCTTGTGATTTTTTGCTAAAATATGTACATTTGAATATTTTAATGTGTTATTTCTCCAAGATAGATTGGCCGTTTACACTAGGATTTGCTGGGTATTTGTCTTTAATTGCAGGCTACGGTTGTCTACTTGTTTTGTAATTTTTCCAAAATATTTATGTTAAGACTATATTCTTAGATGTATATAGTCACTTGAATTTCTACTCCTTTTACTTATATTCAGCTAGTGTTATGATAGAAATTTCTTTGAATGCCAGGAGTTAACAAAGAAAAAAAGAACAAAAAATCAAAATCACACCTCTTAGACAACCAGCAAAATGGCAGCAGAGTAAGGAGTCCCTAGAGTCAGCTCATGCTACAGGGCAGTTAGTAATCACCCAGAGCTGTCTAAAGCACCTGTTTGGGGGCTCTAGGAGACCAGAAGAGCATCTTGCAACATCTTGAAAGAAGGGAAGGAGAAGACTACCCATCTGCTGAGAAGACTCGTGAGTGGTGCACTCCATGTCCTGGAGGCCAGTGCCCATCCTCTACTGGAGGCATAAGCCGCTTGGGGAGCTATTCTGCAGCTGGAATTGGAAGCTCCATTTCACAAAAGTGGGGGAAGAAGAGGCAGTTGGACCCCAACTTCAGCTACTGATTAGTAAATTTGGCAAGCTAAAGTATAATCCCAAGAATAGCTAAGGTTTGTATCTGTTCAAGTCAGAAAGATGTTGATAGCCACGATTTTAACTCTGCTCCTGGCACGAGGGGAAGCCGGAGGACTGAAAATCACAATGCTGGTAGGAACGGCTTCTTTCCTTCCAGATCAAATTGCAGCTCTACCATAAGCCCAAGCCCCACCTCTGGCAGGGAGGAAGCTGGGTGTACCTGCGCCAGCCCCTCTGGGAAAATACAGGCCGTGCTGTGAAGGCCAGTGATCATCCTACTCTGGAGGTGCATGCCGCCTAAGGAGCTATTCTGTGACTGGAATTGGAAGTGCCATTTCCCAAAAACAAGGGAGAAAGAGACAGTTGGCCACCGATTTCACCTACTGATCAGTAAATTTGGCTGGCTAAAGTATAATCCTAAGAATAGCTAAAGTATGAACATATCTAAGTTAGAGTGAGGCTGGTAGCCACCATTTTGACTCTGCCCCCAGCATGGGGGGAAGCCGTGCTGACTGAAAATCACAGTGATGGTAGGGACCGGTTTCTTTCACCCAGATCGGACTGTAGCCCTAGCCTAGGCTTCAGCCCCACCTCTGGCAGGGAGGAAGCTGGTGGGCCCTGCACCAGCCTATCCAGGTAACTGCAGGTACATTTGGCTGGCACACACTTAATAGTCAGAAGTCAAGTTGGGCAACTGCTGTTAATTTGGGCCCACATGACATAGATTGCTACCTACACCTGCAGTTCCATCACATCCCCAGGCCTGGGAGAAAGGGGGGTGAAGTCTCATCAGTCTCTCTGGGCAACTTCAGTCTAGGCCTGAACGACTTGGATTATTATACACAGCTGTGGCTCTGTCCCTCCCCTGGCAAAGGAAAAAGTTGGGAGAAGATTCATCGGTCCCTGGGGCAATGCAGGCAGTTTGAGCCTCCAGTTTACAGCACCAACACATCCTTGGCTATTTCTATACAACCAGCAAGAGAGAAAGGTCAAGAAAGCCCTACACTGAAGAGAGAAACTGCATCCAGAATACATACTCTTGTAAGCTATATACCAAGATGCCAAGAAAAATTACAATCCACACCAAGAAAGAGGAAGATATGAACCAGTTAAAGGAATAAGATAAGCCTCCAGATGACATAAAGGAGATAAGATAAACAATCATAGATGTTCAAACAAATCTCCTTAATAAATTCAATGAGATGGCTAAAGAGATGAAGGATATTAAGACATTGGATGAGCACAAAGAAGAATTTGGAAGCATATATAGGAAAATAGTAGATATTATGGGAATGAAAGTCACAATAAATGAAATTAAAAATACACTGGAATTATATAATAGCATATTTGAGGAGGCTAAAGAAAGGATTTGTGAGCTTGAAGAAATGGCCTCTGAAAGCAAACATACAAAAGAATAGATGAAGAAATGAATGGAAGAAATTGAACAAGATCTCAAGAAATTAAATGACAGCAAGAGACGTGCAAACATATGTGTCATCGGTGTCCCAGAAAAAGAAAAAAAAGGTAAAGGGACAGAAGGAATATTTGAAAAAATAATGATAGAAATTTCCCAACCCTATTGAAGGACATAGATATCCATGTCCAAGAAACACAACTTACTCCCATCTGAATAAATCCCAATAGACCAACTCTGAGATGCATATGAATCAGAATGTCAAATACCAAAGGCAAAGAGAGAATTCTGAGAGCAGCAAGAGAAAAGCAATGCATAATATATAAGTGATACCCAATAAGATTAAGTGCTAATTTCTCATCAGAAACCATGGAGGCAAGAAGACAGTGGTATGATATACTTATGATAATGCAGAAGAAAAACTTCCAGCCAAGAATCTTATGTCCAGCAAGATTGTCTTTCAGAAATGAGGGTGAGTTAAGAATATTCACAGATAAACAAAAACTGAGAGAGTTTGTAACCAAAAGACTGGCTTTGCAAGAAATACTAAAGAGTGTGCTACAGCCTGAAAAGAAAAGACAGGTGAGAGAGGCCTGGATGAGTCTAGAAATAAAGATGATATCAATAAAATAACAAAAAGTGTCAAAAGAGTGATGAAAATAAAATATGACAGATAAAACCCAAATATTCAGGGATAAAATTAACCAACATTGTAAAGCACTTGTAATCAGAAAACTACAAGTCATTTTTAAAAGAAATTTTAAAAAGACCTAAATAATGGGAAAAACATTTCATGCTCATGGATTGGAAGACTAAATATCATTAAGATGTCAATTCTACTCAAATTCATATACAGTTTCAATGCAATCATGATAAAAATTCCACCAGCATTTTTTAAATAAGTGCAAAACACAATTATCAAATTTATTTGAAAGGGTGTGGGGTCCTGAATATCCAGAAACATCTTGGAAAGGAAAAGCAAAGATGAAGGACTCTCATTTCCAATCTTTAAAGCATAAAAATAGCATGGTACTGGTATAAAGACAGACACATAGAACAATGGAACCAAATTTGATGGTTCAGAAAGAGACCCCCACATCTATGCTCAAGTGATTTTTGACTAGCCTGTCAAACCCACCCAGCTCAGCCAGAACAGTCCATTCAACAAATGGTGCTGGGAGAAGTGGATATCCATAGCCAAAAGAAGGAAAGAGAACCCCTATCTTACACCTTATACAAAAATTAACTCAAAATGGATCAAAAACCTAAATATAAAAGCAAGAACCATAAAGTTTCTAGAAGAAAATTTAGGAAAGTATCTTCAAGATCTGGTGGCAGGTAGTAGATTCTTAAAGAAGATAGGAGGAAGGCTGAGATGGACTACTGAAGTTTAATGTATTTAGAAGTTTTAATTAGCTTTACTGTAAAAGTGTGGAAATGTACAGAGTTGATAGCAACACACTATAGTGAGTAACAGCTGGTTTATAAATGGGAATGTGGCTGAAAATGGTAGTCTAGGGATGTAAATGCCAACTGAAAGAAAGCTAGAGAAAAATCTAGGGACTGAATAGCACAGTAAACCCAGGGGTGGATGAGCATTGTGGATGATGGTACAGACGCAAGAATGTCCTTGATGAGCTAGAGTAGATGTACATTACTATTGCAGGGTGGTGGGAATGTGGAGAAGCATGGGAAAAATAAAATTAGGGGTGACCTATGGACTGTGGTTAACAGTAATAATGTAATATTCATGCATCTATGCCAAAGATGTACTGTGTTGATAATGGGGGAATATGGAAAAAAGTGTGCCAAATGTATACTGTGGATATGGTAATAATCTGATATTATCTTATAATCTGTAAGAAATGTTCCACCACGATGTGGTGTGTTGATAGACGGGTGTTGTTTGGGAATCCTGTACATGTGCATGATTGTTTTGTAAGTTTACAACTTGTGTCATAAAAATATATTTAAAAAATAATAATAGCTACCCTATTATGTGGGGGGAAATACACCAAATGTAAGATAAGGACTAGAGATAATGGTAAGATTTTGACAACATTCTTTCATAATTTGTAACAAATATCTCACAACAATGCAAGGTGTTGGAGGGTTGATGTATGTGACCCCATATGATGTTATGCATGTTTGCTTTGTAAGTTCACAGCTTTTACTATACAATTATTGTTTATGTATGGTCATGTATAAATGATATAAAAATAATTATTATAATAATAGGGCATGTTGGGGGGAAAATACTTTGGTTAGTAGTAATATTTTGAGGATGCTCTTTAATCATTAGTTAAAAATGTTTCAAAACAATGCAAAGTATTTGTGGTAAGGTGAAGTATGAGAGCCCTGTAGGGTGTTATGCATGTTTGTTTTGCAAGTTCACAGCTGTTACAATACACTTATTGTTTATGTATGTTTATGTTTGAGTGATATATTTAATAAATTTTTAAATAATGGAAAAAAATCACACTTCTCCATTATTTTCAGATTGGCTTTGTGCTGTGGCTCTTCTTCAGAATTCAGAGAGTCTTGCCCTGAGCATAAGGAGCAGACCATGGTGAATGTTTAGGAGCCTCTCTGGTCTTTCTGAGCATGCATCTTTCTCTGGATATGTGCAATTTGAATGCCCCAATTTCCCTGGTACTTCTTGGGAACTTTTCTCCTGTGCAAAAGATGTTAAACTGTATGTCTCAATCACAATGTTTTGTCCCAGGTGGCTGTTGTTTGATTGTTCTTTAACAGAATTTTAGTGGCCATGCCTGCTGCTTCTCCATCCAGTGTGGGGTCTAGGACAAACAAGACAGAGATGAGTATCTTGGATCAGCCCTTCAGGCTGTCATCAGACATGTTGGAATAGACATATATATGCCCCAAAGTGCAAATAAGGTGGGTTCTCTTCTCTCTGGAATCAGGAAAAGGAACACACAATGGGACCATGAGCTGTTATTGCATCAAACCAAGCAGTGGGTGGCAGAAGGGCTTGTAATAATGCCACAAGGTTTTCTTACCATTTTTAAGTTGCATTTTGTGTTGTTTTTTTTAATATATTTTTAATTTTTTTCATAAGACACTTAGATTACACAAAATGTTACACAAAAAAATATAAGGGATTCCCATATGCCTCACTTCCCACACCTCCCACCCTTCCCCACATTAACAATTTTTTTCATTAGTGTGGTACATTCATTGCAATTGACGAACACATTTGGAGCATTGCCACTAAGCATGCATTACAGTTTACATTGTAGTTTACACTCTCTCCCACTCAATTCTGTAGGTTATGGCAGGATATATAATGGCCTGTATCTGTCATTGCAATGTCATTCAGGACAATTCCAAGTTCTAAAAATGCCCCAATATTACACTTCTTTTTCCTCTCCCTGCCTTCAGCACCTCTAGTAGCCACTGTCTCCACATAAATGATATAATTTCATCAATTGCTAGAATCACAATAAGTGTATAGTTAAATACCAGTAAGTCCATTCTAGTCCATAATTTATTCCCCAATCCTGAGGATTCTGCGATGATGATGCCCACTCCACCTCTAATTGAGAGGGGCCCTCTATCCCATATGGCTCATGGATGGGACTCTCTTGCTTGCAGTTGTAGACTCTCTCAGTTCCTTGATATGGTAGTTGTCCATCCTCACTGTCTTGATAGTTGTCCTGGGTTAGTCCAGTGAACTGGAGAGTAGATGTTTCAACGCCACTGAGACTCAGGGCCCAGTTGGCACATAGACAGCCCAAAGAATCAAGTCTCTTGGACAAACACCTACCAACTCCAGCACCAAATATAAGTTCAAATAGAAGGGACAGAAAAGGCACATGTAGAGAAGTCACAACTGAGTCCAATAGTGTCACACTCGGAAGCCCAAACTCCAAAGTAGAGCCCACTGGCAAGGCACCAAACTCCAGAAGTATCTTCCGTGACCGTAGGACCTGGGTGTCTTAACAGCCCTCAGGAGCTCCACCATTTGGGGTAGTAGCTACTTTGGCAGTCTATGTGATCCTCCTGAGATGTGCATAAGCCTTACCTCTGGGATGACCTCCCAACTCACTTTGAAGTCTCTTATCCATATAAACTCTTTTGTCTTTACCTTTTCCCCCTTTATTCGAGGTCTTTTTCCAGTTGTATTGCTAGTTGGTGTTTGTTAGTAATCCCTCGGTGCCAGGGAGGCTCTTTCCCGGGAGTCATGTCACACACTGGGGGGAAGGTTATGCATTTATATGCTGAATTTAGCTTAGAGAGATAACTTGCCTTTTTCTTGTTTGAGCATTCACTTGGCTGCTATAAGCCTTTGTCTGATTTCCAGAGTTCTGAGAAAATTGGTTCTGCCCATTTCTGCCTATTTTTCAATGTTTCTGTTGGGGAGCAAGATTTTAGAAACTCTTACTCTATCATCTTGCTAATGCCACTCACTAAGATTTTGCAATGACATGAGAAAAGTCTTCGAAGTATACTTTTATTACTGTGATCAACATATTTTCTTTATTATATATAGAAGTTACATTTTCCATACCTAATCTGTTATTCTTCAATATGAATACATAAAGATAAATAGAGATATAGATAAAAAACTGAATAAGGTAAGTAACAATTTGACATTTTTGTTTCATGTTCTATCTTAAACTAAATGTTAACTAACCTTTTATGGCTGGAAGTTAATTTTGGTCCGAAACGTTAACAAATATTAAAAATGCATATGTATCAGATCTGAACAAGAGCAAGGATGAGGCATCCAAAAAATAAATGGGAGGATTGTGTTAAAATATTTATATATAATTGTGAGAGTCCCAGTTTCCTTTTCCTATTTAACACCAAGAACTCTAGCAACTAGTCATATTTTCTTCCAGGATGCATTTTGGTTGATTCTTCACTAGAAAATTTGGAAAGCCCTGAGAAAAGAGCACCCCAAAATGGTGCTCGCTTTGGCAGCACATATACTAAAATTGGAACAATTAGTATGGCCCCTGTGCAAGGATGACAGCAAATTCATGAAGTGTTCCATATATTAAAAAAAAAAAAAAAAAGAAATTGTACCAATTGATGGAATTCAATTATTACCCAGAATACACAGTCAACAATTTAAGTCTTTTTCTTATATCAAAGAAAAAATTGCACCAGGCAATGTTAAACTGGGAAAGTTGAATTATTCAAAGACTACCACACCAAGGGAAAGAGAATAGAAACCAAGTCTAAACTCAAGTCCATCCAGACAACAGACAGCAGATTTATAAGGGCTAGGGGATGGATTAGTGGAAAAGCATCCAAGGATGTTAGGCACTTCGATCACTGAGCTGGATGAGTGATTTCCTGAGTTTGCAATTAGGACAATTTTGTTTGGAAGGTTTTCTTTTGCTATGATTAGGCCACCTGAAGGTTGTAAAGTCCAGGAGAGAGGAAGAGGAAGACAAGGAACTCTCCAGTTAGGCAGAGTTAGATGTCTGGATAGTGATTGGAGTGAGAAGGAGGTCAGGGGCCTGAAGTCAGGAGAAGCCTGTCCCAAGTTTGATCAAACTAAGGGGAAGTTAAGGCAGTCATAGTCACTTAGTAATATGAAATAACAGTCAAGGATCACCAGACATTTGAGAATCACCCAAAGTAAAAGCAATAAACAAAATAAGTTATAAAATAAATAATTGAAACCTGGACGTTACAGAATTAATACATCTAGCAAAATAGCATTTTTATATATACATATAGAGAATTGTTATTATCAAATTTACAAGCATCATTGGAAAATAACAAGATCTTGGAGATTTGTATATGATAAACATTCAATAAATACCAAAATATTTTGAAGATATAGTTGAGTAACTTTCCCCAGAAAATGGGTCAGACAGAGATACAAAATAAGAACTTACAAAAAAAAAAGAAAGAAAGAAAGAAATAGGATCATATCAGGAGGTACAATATCTAAATAAAAAGAGCTGTAGATATAGATAAGAAGAAAATGGTGGAAAAGAAATTATCAAAAATTAATTCAAGAAAAATTTCCAAAACCAAAGGTCACAGAATTTTTGACATAAAAACACAGCAAGTGTCTGCAAAACAAAATATGTGTAACTTCACATATACCTCTATCAATACAATCATCACCATGAAAATTTAAAGCACAGAAATTTTAAAAGAGTCTTAAATATTTCAAAGAAAAAAATAAATAAATGAAGAAAATCAAAGGAAGAATAGTTCATGCACAAAAGATAAAAAATTAGAATCATTTTCTGATTGAAGTTGTAGATAAGTAGAGAAATGTATTCAAAATTCTTTGTTAAAATAATTTTTAAACTAAAATTCTAAGTCCAGCAAAATGATAAAGGGAATAAACCTATATTTAGACACTGATAATCTCAAAAACATATAATCCATAGCCTCATGTGAATGGGGAAAGAGAAAGATGCCAGTTCAAAAATATTAAGGTAACACAAAGAATAGATGGGGGGAATTTCTGGATGGGAATTATGGAGCAAACCTAGGGGACAGTTATTAGAGCAGCAGGAGGCCAAGAACTTCCCAGAAGTAAGAGCAATAGTGTGGGGGAGGACAAAAATTAATAGATTGTGTCCAACTGTCAAGAAAATCAGAGAAAATTCAGATAGGGAGTTCAAAATATTTTGAGACATTTCAAATAGCAAATAAAATAAAGGAAATTATTAATCAAAAAGAAAAATATTGAATTGGGAAGAAAATGCAATTACCATACCAAGTTACTCAGAAAGGGATAATAGCTATATGATCATAAAATGTAAATAATGCATTAAAATTTAAATGGAAAACATCTCAAAGAAGGACAAAGTAAATAAAAACAGAACATACATATCATACATATTATTTTGAAACATGGAGGTAAATGCTAGTCCAGAGCTAAAATACTGAAAGAGACTGTGTATGGGGAGTTGGACTTCAAAATTCAGTATGATGGAGGAGGTAATTTTTGTTTCTTGTTATTATCCTATGATTCTCTCTGAATTGAATAAAAACAACTTTCTTTGATGAAAGTTGGAAAATAATTTTTAAAAAATGGTCAGAGGATGACTCAATTTTGGTGTTAAATTTACAAATCAGAAATAAAGAAACCTTATCAGCATAATTCCTCCATTTACCCAATTATAGAGTGAAGCTTAATGATAATACCTTCAGAGCTTGTAGTGAAGATTAAATGAATTAATATTTATAAAATGCTTAGAACAGAGCTTCATATATAGTAAAAATAATTATGATCTGTAATTAAGAAAACAACAACAATTAAATCATCCTCATCACATCTGTTGGATCATTGGTAAGGTTAACAATGAACTTTTCTTTAAGAAACACTCAAGGAAGATGTACATAGCTAAGATTTAAATAAGATATCTTAACAACAATGTTATAAAAAATTTCATAACATAATTACCTTTGATTACATCAATGAAAATTCAATCTATGTCCTTTCACAATACTTATAATATATCCTGGGTTATAGTAGTGCTAAAAATGTATTTGTTGAATGAATTAAGTGAATGAATTAGCAAGCAATGCATCATTGATTTTAACAATGTTTAAGTAAATGCTTTGTGGTATGTATAAATGTGATTACTATTACAATGTACCATTTAAGAAAGTAGAGACCATAAGTGAAATATTTTTCCTCTTTTTCTATTCCAGAGGGATCAAAAAACAAAAAAACAACAACTATAAGCTGCTTAAGGATTACATCAGCCTGATCATGCTAATGCTGAATAAAACAGACTTGACCCCAGCATCATTCATTCTGAACGGAGTCCCAGGCCTGGAAGACAAGCATGTCTGGATTTCCTTCCCATTCTGCTCAATGTATGTTGTCGCTATGGTAGGGAATTGTGTACTCCTCTACCTCATCCATTATGAAAACTCTCTGCACAGGTCCATGTACTACTTCTTGGCCATGCTTTCCTTCACTGATCTTGTCATGTGCTCTAGTTCAATTCCAAAAGCCCTCAGCATCTTCTGGTTCCATCTCAAGAAAATCAGCTTTGATGAAGGCCTGGTTTAGAGATTCTTTATCCACACCTTCACAGGGATGGAGTCTGGGGTGCTCATGCTCATGGCCCTAGACTGTGATGTGGCCATCTGCTACCCTCAACCATTCTCACCAATCCTGTTATTGCAAAGGTTGGGCTTGCTACTTTTCTGAGAGTAGTGTTACTCATCATTCCCTTGATTGTCCTTACCAAAAGCTTAACTTATTGCAGAGGCAATATAATATACCATACTTACTATGACCACATGTCTGTGACCAAATTATCCTGTGGCAATGTCAAGGTCAATGCTGTCTGTGGTCTGATGGTAGCCCTCTTGACTGGGGCTTTGACATACTGTGCATCACGGTCTCCTACACCATGATCCTCCGGGCAGTGCTCAGCCTCTCATCAGCAGATGCTCGGCAGAAGGCCTTCAGCACCTGCACTGCCCGCATCTGTGCCATTGTTTTCTCCTACACTCCAGCTTTCTTCTCCTTTTTTTCCCATCGCTTTGGGGACCACGTTATCCCTCCATCTTGCCACATCATTGTGGCAAATATTTATCTGCTCCTGCCTCCCACTATGAACCCTGTTGACTATGGAGTGAAAATGAAGCAGATACAAGACTGTGTCCTAAGGATCTTTTCAGGAACTAAGGATTCCAAATTCCACATGTATAAGTCAGGGTTCTCTCGGGAAACAGAATCAACAGGAGATATCTGTCAATAGTATGAGATTTTATAAGAGTCTCTCATGCGACCATGGGGATGCACAAGTCCAGGTTCCACAGGCAGGCTGCAAACCAGGGGCTCCAATGAAAGTCTGATGAAAAGCCCTTGATGAGTTTCTGGAAGAAGTTGGCTGTTCAACAATGAGCTGGGAAATTCTCTATGAATTTTGAAATCACTTCACCTTTTAAACCATTCAACTGATTGGATAAAAGCATCACCCATTGCTGATGCAGTCTCCCTGATTGATGCAGATGTAATCAGCCTTCCACACAGTGAACTCACTAGTGATCGAAGTCCATAAATGCTCTTGTATTACAATTAGCCCAGTGCTTGCTGGACCAAACACCTGGACACAATTACCTGGCTGAGTTGACACATTAGCCTAACCATCACACCACAACACATGAAAGGGACATTTGTTAGGGAAGGAAGGAAGGAAGGAAAGGGAAGGAAAGGAATGCCTCTGCCTGCTATTTAGGCAGGAGCTAATGATATCTTCCTAAAAGCACCATTTTGACCATAACAACGGAGGATGTTGAATGGTGCTTTCCCATTAAGTATGTTCAGAATCTCCACATCACAGGCATGACCAACACCCTCCCTATGAGTTTCCTATCACCTCACCTCTGTGAAGGCCTGGTGTCATCATTAACACAATTTCCCATGAATAAAAATCTTATGGTAGGGTAAGGCAGTTATCAAGAGAAATGCATGAAGTGGAAGGAGATACTCTGCAGCTAGATGCCACTTTGTTCTATTTTCGAATAGTAAGTGGAATTTGCTAATTGAAAGGCAGTTGTTAATTTTTCTCAGGAAATTATTATTTTTCTCATCTTTACCAAAAGTCCTCTGTTTTCTCAATGGTGTCTTCCTAATAGAGAAGTTAGGACATATCCCAAGAGTTAATCTAATGAGGTTTCAGCTTTTAGGTTTCTAATTTGAAAATAAATTAGTGTTCTAACCACAACTCTCCTAGCCTGACCCTACACAAAACTGCTTTCTAAAGACTAGTGGAATATAAAGTTACTTTCAAGATGGCCTTCAAAAAACAGGCCATCTGGAAAGAATGATAGAAATGCTAACCAAATATAAGAATCATCATAATAAATATTACTTTTCATTAGCACAAGGTAAGTGGAAGCAAAATGTACTTTTCTTGTATTCTTTACATTTGAGAATAAAATTCAAGGAATTAATTCTACATTCTCTTTAATTGTCATTTGTTAAACATTAACAACGAGGAGAGAGACTGAAGAGGTTTATATTAACATCACAGAAATCATGCCAAGAATTAAACCAAAAAAAGTGAGTAAACTCACTTTTAAAAAAATTCTAATCCCTCCATGTCCAACTAATAAGAATACACAGTTTCCCCCAATTAAGTTTAGGTGTATTCATTAAGTTGCATTTAATCATTTTGAGATGTCATCTACTATTTCTCATTTTAAGATCCTACTTAAAAAATTACCCACTCCTCCAAATATTACCCCCCAGTTACCACCCATGTCTCTACTCACATAAAAGCAAAAGTTTAATGATAAATTGTCAATATTCACTTTCTCTACTTTCTTTACCCCAAACCACTCTTCCTGGTACTTTTTTTCAGTTTCACCCCTGCCTTCGTGTTGACAAATTGAAAAGTTCATCCTCTGTTCTCATCTAACACTACATCTCAGGAATAAGGAATGTAATTCATTTATTCTAATGTCTTGGAATAAACACTTTTTTTAAAACCTCAGAAACACTATGTGTTTTATGTTTTTCTCCACCTTTACTGAACACTTTTTACAACCTCATTTGCAAGTTCCTCCTTTTATTTCAGATTTTTACATATATTATACTGTTTTTTATGTGGTTGATTCATCATTTTAAACATAATCTGTGAGTCTTATTTATTACATGGTCTGACACCATAAGAGAATTCAAATTTAATCTTCTAATTGTTCTGATATGGATTTACATATTTATGTTTTAAAATGTGTGTTCTCTCTTTGCTGGCTGTGGGGTTCTTTATCTCTTTCCTGTTCATACCTATTAATCATATTATTTGTGGCTTATTTATTATCATCTGTCAATGCTAAGATCAAATGTGTGTAAAAGGGCTTCTCCTGTTACTATGTCATCAAGATTTTATTTCCTTAAATATTCTTAATTATAATCTTTTAATCAATTCTCCCCAACCTTTCTAAGGGCAGGATCATCTCCTATCTTGTTAGGTAAAGCAACTGAACCATCCAATAAAAATTACAGTGTGCACATGTGTGTGTGCAAACATAGAGAATAGTCAAAGCAGTTTTTGCATAATAAATAAATGTATTGATGAATTTATCAATTTCATAAAAGTGTAGAAGAGGTAAAATGAGAAGAAAAGGGACTTCAGGAAAGAGATCTTCAATTTCATTCCTGAAGAACAGCTATGTTTAAAGACTGGACATTAGAATAAAAGCCAATATAAGGAGCTTGAAAGAAATGATCAAAGGCGTGAAAGGAAATACAAGTTTATAACATCTGTGAATCCAAAGGAAGGCAGTGTTTTCTGAGGAAGAATTAGATAAGTTGTATTTTGCCACAATAATATTGCTTGACAAACAATCACAAAACATCAGGGGCGTAAAATAATAAATATTTATTTTTGTTCATGAGCTGGGGAGTCACCTGAACAGTTCTGTTAATCTGGGTCTGAATTATCTGGCTACTCTCATATGACCTCACTGACGTCTCCAGTAATCAGCTGGCCTTGACTGGGGGCTGACTAGAGTAAGACAGTCTCATTTGAGGGCACTCATTTCTGCTACCTGTGGCCACACATCCTTAGCCGAAAAGCCTGCGCTTGTTCTCAGGGTGTCATTGGCAGGGTTTCAAGAGAGGAAGTACATTTATGAAAACAGGCTCATGTGTTTTTGAAAGTTTATAATTGCATCATGTTTGTTACTGTGCCACTGACGAAAACAAGTCACAAAGCAAAGTCTAGGATAGTATTGAGGAGGACGACAAATTTATGGAGCACAGCATGTGGTTAGAAGGAGGCCATCATTAGGGTCATTAATGCAATTAATCTACCACAAGTGCCTAAAGTTCACTAAATATTCATTAAATGTGTGTATTTGTGTGGCTAAAAGAGTGTATCTTTCAAAGTTACCTTGTATATGTGAGTGAAACTTATCAGAAAAGTAATAAAATTCAATATTTGGAAGGAGCATATTTTGAGAGTTTTGAAAGCCTGTATTTGTTAACATCTACAAAGTAATAAACAATTTCTTAGATACTCAACACACAGATGTGAGTAAAGTGAATCCTTGTCCTCGGAGATTTTACAACTATGCAGCAGAGGGGAGGAAAGATGAAGAAAAGGAAAAGATTAAAAATTCAGTAGTATTGGTCCTAGCAGTGTGGGAAGGGCTCTCTCAAAAAACAAAAGGTTTGTTCTAGAAATGGAATTTGGAATAGGTCTCAAAATAGGGCAAAAGGTGGCTAAGAGATTTTAGTCAGATAAATAACAAATTCTTGAAACCTGGGGATTGTTGGTGTAGAAGAGTTCAAGGGGAAAGAGCGAGCATATAAATTGAGAGTGCAGCGTTACCATACGCTGTGTGATGTCAGGCAAGTTTCTTAACTTTTATGTGCCTCAGATAACTATTCTATACAAGGCAATACATGATATCTAAAAAATAGCAATTGCTATGAGAATAATTTATTAAAATATGTAAAATGCTTAGATTAAATTTTGGTATATCAGAAGTACTAGCTGAGTGTTTTCTTTTAATATATTGGGTAAAGTATTTCTAAAACAAGCTTGCCAAAAGGAAAAGTAGTCAATTGTGGGAAATAGTTTGGGAAAGCATGTTATGGACACTCTATGCTATCATAAACATACATATGTGGTGATAATCTTAGACTATGGAATATTATAAAATCATGGGATTTTCTGGTTTGGTGTGTGTTTGTGTGAGGTAGAAGATAACACTGAATTGATTGATGAAACTCTTCCTAAAAGTTACTTCTGGAACACCCAAAGAGAATCAGGCATCTGTAGCCTGGAGTTAAGTGCATCTTTGTCCCTTCCATTTTTTATATGGAGCTCAGCTTACCCGAGCAAATACAGTGCAATACAAGAATTCTAAGTCTCTAATGTCTAGTGTTGTATCAGTCACTTAACATTTTCTGATCTCTAGAGTGGGATAACCCAGTTATTTTCTGAGTTACTTCTCTTACTCCTATTTGAACAAATCTTCAAGATGCAAATTAAAAGAAAATCCCTCTAAAATCAACATTTACAAAACCTAAATATAAGGAGCAAGAGCATCTTTCAAAAAATATGTCCCAAAAGACCTTCCTTAAACAGAAAGCTATCCTAAAGTTTAGACATTTGACCCATTTATGCCTATATTTTATAAAAGTTAGCCCAACCATAGTCAAATAAGGATGTTAGCTAAATAAAGTGATTTCAGTACTGTGCCCTAATTATATCCTCCATCCCCTGGGTTTGACCAGCTTCAGGCTGACTTGGGTTTTATACCCTGGCAAATGTGCTTGCTTTTCACCATTGCAGGTCCCTGAGTTTCTCCTTACTTGTCATGAAATCGTAGATCATCTATTTCATATAATAGAGAAGATTGCTACTTAAAAGGAGTCCAGTTCAGTAACCCCCACAATACGTACATTGCTGGGACCAGAGACAGTTTTTCCAATCTTCTGCATATATTTGGGGATAATTAGAGAAGATATGAATCACCTGTGATAGGAGCACCTGCAAGGGTCATTCTTCCTACTAAGTCAGTTTGTCTTTTCATATTTATTGAGTCCTCTGGGGGTGAATATCTGTGGTCTTAAATGATTTGAGCTAGGATCAGCTTCTAAGGACCCTGACCCCCAACCAAGCCAGCGAATGGTAATTAAAAACCAAAGCAAAATTTCAGACAAATTTCTGCTATATGTACAAATGCATGTTAACAAGCAGACACAGGTTCATAAGACCTACTCTTTAACTGGGGATTCCCTTGCTCTAGGTCATTGTAGGAGCTCCACTAGGACAGTAGTTAAATAATACTAAAAGGACAGAACAATCTTTCAATGAGTTCTTTATAGAAATCATGTCTCTATAGAAATCTGTACCTAATTAACCTGAGTATTGGAAAATTTTATAGGAACTTGATATGAGATAATATTCGATTTTCAACTTCCTCTAAGGCCTAATATAAAAATTGTTAAGTTATAGCAAAGTATATTAGCACCCTTTAGAATCATATTCGTTGCTTTGTCGGATTTTTATCCTATTAGATAGATTGAGTTTTTATAATTCTTCACAAATTGTCTCAGCCCGATGCTTACCTGGCTATATCAGACTTCTTCATTTTCCAGTTCCTTTGAGTCTCTTTCTCTCTATGTATACATGTTAATTGTTCTTTTAGATGCCTGACTCTTTAGAAGCAGTTTCAAGGAGTCAAGTGTTGATGGCTATTGTCTCCACTGAGGAAATAGCCATCCAGGTCCTCATTTAAACTGACCACATAAGTATTAATTTTCCTTCCATATTGCAAGGATTTTAATTAGCAATTTTCAGAGACGTTAATCCTTACTGTAATCTCAGGAGCTCGAAATGAATTATTTTATTATATAGATTAGAATTGAGGAGGCTAGAAGTTAAGGCAATTTTTCAAATCATAGGGCCACATGCCACCACAGTGTTATGAAAACTGTTGGACATTGTAAGAATGATACATACTTGCATGTGGCCTTCAAGAAATCCCCAGTATTGAAAGAGCACTTAGTTTCTCTTATATACCTTTCAAGGTATATAGCATAAATCAGTGATTGAAAAAGGGAACATAATCTATTTTAAGAACAAATTAGCTATCTTCCTAGCAATTTTTCACATTTCTAAAAGTTTGTCTATAGACGTTCTTGGTAACATAGCTTATTATATGTTCCAAATTAGATGCCAGCTACATTTTTTTCTTATAATCCATTAGACTTTGAGCCTCAACTATATTGATTAATAGAAATTGAGATAGTGGGCACCCAAAATATGTTCATTAAATAAGCAGTTATCTCTGAATTTTCACTAGATAATACTTATTATATTACAAAAGTTCCCTTTTTTCCTGATGTAAATTGAATTTTTGAAAATATAAATATATAAAATCAAATGCATTTCTGATCTGTCTGATCTATTGTGATATTTCCTTTTGATTTCATAATATAGTGAATTTCAATTAATATCTTTCTGATGTTAAAGCACACTTGGTCATGCATGTTATACATTTTTTACATGTTGCATGATTACATTTCCTAACATTGGACATTCATAATAGAAGTAGTCCTACTTTAAAAAAAAATACTTTTTCATTAGATATTGTCTTGGTTTTGCTTCTTTTTATAATTCCTTGAACAACATACATTGAGTAATAATTATTCTATGAAAGATTATTAATATTCTTTGGCAAATTTCTCATACGTTTCTCATAAATTTCCAATTTCGGTTTCTGTTTCTTTATCTCTTTTGTCAATTACAGTTAATTTTTCAAAGTCTGGTAATTGCATGGATTCAAATAAAGTGATTCACACATTTCCTTAGTATTTGTAAATTAATTTTCTAAATGCCAAATCCTGATTTTTAATTATATTGCATGTTTGTGTCTTATCTTTGATTTTTCTTATGTCCTTTATTAGCTTTTATCTACTTAATGAATCTCCTTAAATAATAAGCAATTCAATTTTTGGAGAATTCTTATCTTTTTCTCCAATTTCAGTACTTCATTTTTAAAAATTCTTTTTGTTTCATGTTTACTATGAAGTGAGTTGGTATAATTCCTTGCATTAAATGATTAGCCCATGAATTTAAGTAAATTTTGTTTGTAATATATGCCTTTACAATGATAGATTTCTTATATATCACTTTAACCATAATCCAAAATTTTATGGTTCTCATTTTTCAGTTCTTTATTTTTCATGATTTCCATTATTTTTATATACATGCCATTTATCATTTCACAGAATATTTAAATTTTCCCAAATATTTTCATTTCTTTATCTCTTTTATGCAAAAGTAATAATGCTTTTGTATTTTGCTTTGTGCTCTTTATTAAATTAAATCATTGTTATTTCTTGGTTAGAACCTCCCACAAGTTCGATACTTATAAGTATTATGTGTTCTTAAGATAATCTGTAATATCTATGTTTTGCATATTGGTTTATATATTAATCCTTTGGTGCAATATTTTTAATTGTGCTGTTAAATCTATATTACCATTTTTTGTTTCAGGAATTGTGTGTCTTACTATAATTGTGAATTTTCCATTATATTCTTTGATTTGTGTTAAGTTGAGATACGTTCTGGCCAGGCACAAATATTATGTTATTCTGCCAGTGGTTCCCTATATCAGTGTATAATTTTCATGTTTAATTGAATTATTGGTTTTTCAAATATCTGATATGATATTGTTAAATTATTTTCTTTTGTAAGAATACAATATGCATGCCACACATTTCTTTTCAAACTTTGTGTTTTAAGTGTCTCTGATAAATAGCATGTAGTTTTAAAAAAATTCTGAAAATATTTGTCTTTTATTGTCAAGTGCAATCTCTTAATAAAGTGTTTATAGATATGTATGATTTCACTTTTCTTGTTTTCTAATACCAATGATTTTCTTTAGTTTTTTTTTTTTTTTTGCCTGGATGAAATTTCCATTATCCCCCTTCACTTGATTTACGTTATTCTCTCTTCTCCTCTCTCTGTCTAGCTCTCTCTCACTCTCTCTCTCTTCTTCCATCCTCCTTGCTGTAATGCATTTCATATTCAAACAGGGGTGACAGAAAATAAATTAAAATCATGAATTGCTGTCAAAGCTTTTTTCAACATTGTTGTAACAACTTCTCCTACTTTGAAGCATTATTATTTTAATTAACAATTACTTATA
>JAQZBX010038816.1:0-23265 GCA_029593785.1 Cabassous unicinctus
AGCTGGCATTCAAAAATGATGGAGAATTCAATATATTCACAGATAAACAGAAATTAAGAGTGTATTCCAATAGAAAACCTGCCCTTCAAGAAATACTAAAGGGAGTTCTGCAGGTTGAAAAGAAAAAACAGGAGAGAGAGAGAGTTGGAGGAGAGTGTAAGAACAATAAAAAAGACAAAAAACGTAATAAAAACAACATGACATACAAAAACCCAAAGAAAATATGACTAAAGTAAATAATTCCTTGAGAGTAATAACACTGAATGTCAATGAATTAAACTCACAGATTGGCAGAATGAATAAGGAAATATGACCCATCTATATGTTATCTACAAGAAACACACCTTAGATCCAGGGATTCAAGGTGGCTGAAAGTTAAGGACTAGAAAACATCCTTACGAGAAAACAATAACCAAAAAAGGATGGGAGTAGGTATACTAATATCTGACAAAATAGACTTTAAATGTAAAACTATTGTAAGAGACAAAGAAGGACATAATATATTAGAGAAAGGGGTAATCTTTCAAGAAGAAAGAACAATCATAAACATTTATGCACCTAACAGGGGTGCCTCAAAATACCTGAGGTAAACACTGGAAAAACTAAGTGGAGTAACAGATATCTTTACAATTATAGTGGGGGACTTTAATATACCATTTTCACTATTAGACAGAACATTTTGACAAAGAATCAATAAAGAAACAAAGAACCTGATTAACACATTAGAGGATCTGGATTTAATAGACATATACAGAACAATACACCTAAATACAGTGGGATGTACATTCTTCTCAAGTGCACACGGATCATATTCCAAGATAGATCAAATGCTAGGTCACAGAAAAAATCTCAATGAATTCAGAAGTAATGAGATTATATGAAGTAATTTCTCTTACCACAATGGAATAAAGTTGGAAATCAGTAAGGGCCAGAGAACCAGATTCGACACAAAGATATGGAACTTAAACAATGTACTCTTAGACAACCTTTAATACAACATTGTCACCATTAGACAGAACATCTTGACAAAGAATCAATAAAGGAACAAAAAATTTGATTAACACATTAGAGGATCAATGTGATCAGTGAGTCAAGGAGGAAATCTCAGAAGAAATCAGTAACTACCTTGAAACAAATGAAAATGTCAACCCAACATATCAAAACCAATGGGATGCAGTAAAAGCTGTAGAGAGAGGGAAATTCATAGCTATAAATACATATGTCAAAAAAGAAGAAAGAGCTAAATGCAAAGACCTGGCTGCAAACTTGAAGGAATAGGAAAAACAACAACAAACTAACACCAAATGAAGTAGAAAGAGGGCAAAAGCAAAGATTAGAGCAGAACTAAATGAAATAGAAAATAAGAAAGTGCTAGAAAAATAAACAAAACCAAAAGCTGGTACTTTGAGATGATCAATAACATTGAAAAACCATTAGCCAGACTAAAAAAGAAAAAAAGAAGATGCAAATACAAAAAATAAGAAATGAGGAAGGGGATATCACCACTGACCCACAGAAATAAAGAGTATCATAAGAGGATATTTGAAAAATTATATGCAAACAAGAATAATAATTTAGAGGAAATGGGCAAATTCCAAGAAACTCACAATCACCCTACATTGATGAAAGAAGAAATTGATGAACTCAACAGTCCAATTACAAGAGATAGACTCATTCATCAAAAACTTCCCAACTAAGAAGATCGCAGGATCAGATGGATTCACAGGTGAATTCTACCAAACATTCTCGAAAGAACTAACACCAATCCTGCTTGAACTCTTCCAAAAAATAGAAGTAGAAGGAACATTGCCTCACTCATTCTATGATGCCAATATTACCCTAATACCAAAGCCAAACAAAGATGCAACAAAAAAGGAAAATTACTGAGCAATCTCTGTAATGACCCTAGATGCTAAAATCCTCAACAAAATACTTGCTAATCACATTCAACAAAATATCAAAAGAATTATACACCATGACTAAGTGGGTTTCATCCCGGGTATGCAAGGATGGTTCAACATAAGAAAATCAATCAATATAATACACCAAATAAACAGATTTAAATAACAAAATCACATGATCAACTCAATAGTTGCAGAAAAAGCATTAGACAAAATAAAGCTCCCTTTCCTTATAAAAACACTGCAAAAGATAGGAATAGAAGGAAACTTTGTGAACATGATAAAGGGTATATATGAAAAGCCCAAGCTAACATCATCTTCAATGTCAAAATCCTCAAAGATTCCCCTCAAAGATTGGGAACAAAATAAGGATGGGCACTAAAACGGTTCCTATTTACTATTGTGTTAGAAGTACTTGCTTGAACATTGAAGCAAGAAAAAGATATAAAAGGCCCCCAAATTTGAAAGTAAGTAGTAAAAATTTCACTGTTTGCATACAACATGATCCTACACATAAAAAGCCCTGAGAAATCTACAAAAAAATTCTAGAACTTATAAATGAGTTCAGTAAAGTCACAGGCTTATAGCAATCAATACACAAAAATCAGTAGCATTCCTGTACACCAATAATGAGTAATCTGAGGAGGATATTAAGAAAAAAATACTATTTGTAGTAGTATTAAAAGAATAAAATATTTAGAAATAAATATAACTAAAGATGTAAAGGACTTATATACAGAAAACTACACAACACTAATAAAGGAAATCAAAGAAGACTTAAATAAATGGAAGAATATTCCCTGCTCATGGATTGGAAGACTAAATATCATTAAGATATCTATCCTACCCAAACTAATATACAGATTTAATGCAATCCCAATAAAAATCAACATAACATTTTTTAAAAAGTGAATTGGAAAAACTAACTACAAATATTGTTTGGAAGGGTAAGGGTCTTCGAATAGCCAAAGTCATACTGAAAAAGAAAAATGAAATTGGAGGTATCACACTACCTGACTTTAAAACATATGAGAAAGCTACAGTGGTCAAAACTGTATGTTATTGGCACTAGGATAGACATACTGACAAATGGAACCAAATTGAGATTTCTGATATAGATCCTCGCATATACAGTCATCTGATATTCGATAAGGCCACCAAGCCCACTCAACTGGGAGAGAATGTCCTCTTCAACAAATGGTGATTGGAGAACTGAATATCCATATCCAAAAGAATGAGAGAGGAACAGCCTCTCAGACCTTATACAAAAATCAACTCATGATGGATCAAAGATCTAAATATGAGAGCCAATACCATAAAGACCTTGGAAGATAATATAGGGAAACATCTACAGGACTTTCTAATAGGAAATGGTTTCATGAACTTCACACCCAAATCATGGGCAATGATAGAAAAATAGATAAATGGGATGTCCTCAAAATTAAAAACATTTGCACCTCAAAGGATTTTATCAAGAAAGTAAAAAAGGCAGCCTACCTAATGGGAGAAAATATTTGGAAACCATATATCTGATAGGAGCCTAATATCCTGCATATATAAATAAATCCTATGCCTCAAAAAGAAAAAGACAAACAACCCATTTAAGAAATGGGCAAGCGGAACGAGTAAGATGGCAGCAGATTAAAGAGCTCTTATAATCAGTTCCTGCTACGGGGCATTTGGTGATCTCTCAGAGCTATCTAGAGCACTTGTTTGGGGGCTCTAGGAGACTAGAAGTGCATCCTGCAACATCCTTGAAAGAAAGGAAGGAGGACACTGCCCATGTGCACAGAAAATGAGTAAGTAGAGCACTCCATGTCATGGAGGCCGGTGCTCATACTCTGCTAGAGGCACAAGCTGCCTCGGGAGCTGTTCTGTGGCTGGAATTGAAATCTCCACTTCCCAAAACAGGAGGAAGAGACAGTTGGAGACCAACTTCAGCTACTGATTAGTAAATTTGGTGGGCTAAAGTATAATACTAAAACAGCTAAAATTTGAACCTGTCCAAGTTAGAAAGAGGCCGGTAGCCGCCATCTTAACTCAGCACTTGACATAAGCGGAAGAGGGGCTGAGTGAAAATCACAGTGCTCCTAGGAACTGGCTTCTTTCTTTTTAGATCAGATTGCCACTCTAGCTTCAGCCCCAGGCCGATCTCGGACAGGGAGGAAGCTAGGGGTAGCTTCACCAGGCTCTCCGGGAAATTACAGGCCACACTGCAGAGTCTGGTGATCATCTTATTTTGGCAGTGCAAGCCACCCCAGGACCTATTCTGTGGCAGGAATTGGAAGCTCTATTTCCCAAAAATGGGGGAGGAAGAGGCGGTTGAGCTACTGATTAGTAAATTAGGCTGGCTAAAGCATAACCCTAAGAACAGCTAAAGTTTGAGACTGTGCAAATCAGAAGGAGGCCGGTAGCCGCCATTTTGACTCCACCCCCAGCATTTTGAAGCCAGACTGACTGAAAATCACACTGATGGTAGAGACCAGTTTCTTTCACCCAGATTGGCCTGCAGCCCTAGCCTAGGCTTCAGCCTTACCCCTAGCGGTGAAGAAACTGAAAGGCCCTGCACTAGCATATCCAGGTGTCTGCAGGTACACATAGTTGGCACAGACTGAATAATCGGAAGTCTACCTGGGCAATTTTGATCATCTTGGACCTGCACTACATAGATTGCTGTCCACACCTGCAGCTCCATCCCTGCACCACACAGGGGAGAAAGGGGAATGAAGCTTCATCAGTCTCTTTGGGCAACTAAAACCTAGGCCTGCATGAGTTGGATTATTCCACAGTGCTGTGGCTCTGTACTCACCCTTGACAAAGGAGAAATTTGGGAGAAGCTTCACTGGTCCTTGGGGCAATGAGGGTAGCTTGAGCCTCCACAGCTCACAGCAGCAACTACATCCTTGGCTCCTACTACATAACCAGCAAGGAAGAAAGGGAAGTAAGCCCTAAACTAAAGAGAAAAACTGCATCCAGTGTAAATACTGTAGCAAGCCATATGCCAAGACAGCAACAAAAAATTACAATTACACCAAGAAACAGGAGATATGGCCCAGTTAAAAGAACAATATAAGCCTCCAAACAACATAAAGGAGTTGAGACAACTAATCATTGATGTTCAAACAAATCTCCTTAATAAATTCAATGAGATGGCTAAAGAAATTAAGGATATTAAGAAGACATTGGATGAGCACAAAGAAGAATTTGAAAGCATACATAGAAAAATAAGAGATCTTATGGGAATGAAAATTGCAACAAATGAAATTAAAAATACACTGGATTCATATAATAGCAGATTTGAAGAGTCAGAAGAAAGGTTTGGTGATCTTGAAGAAATGGCATCTGAAAGTGAACAAACAAAAGAACAGATGAAAAAAAGGTTGGGAAAACTTGAACAACGTCTCAGGGAACTAAAGGACAGCAAGAGACATGCAAACATTCGTCTCATGGGTGTCCCAGAAGGAGAAGAGAAGGGAAAGGGGCAGGAAGAATATTTGAAGAAATAATGGTAGAAAATTTCCCAACCCTATTGAAGGATATAGATATCCATGTCCAAGAAGCATGATGTACTCCCATCTGAAAAAATCTGAATCGATCAGCTCTGAGATACATACTAATCAGAATGTCAAATGACAAAGACAAAGAAAGAATTCTGAGAGCAGCAAGAGAAAAGCAATGCATAACATATAAAAGACAACCAATAGATTAAATGCTGATTCCTAACCAAAAATTATGGATGCAAGAAGACAGTGGAATGATATATACTGCAAGAGAAAAATTTCCAGCCAATAAGCTTATATCTGGCAAGATTGTCTTTCAAAAATGAAGGCAAGTTTAGAATATTCACAGATAAACAGAAACTGAGTGAGTTTGTAACCAAGAGACCTGCTTTTCATACAAAAGGGTGTGCTACAGCCTGGAATGAAAAGACAGGAGAGAGAGGCCTGAAAGAGAATCTATAAATGAAGATTAAATGAATAAAAGTAACTAAAAATGTCAAAAGGGTGGTGAAAGTAAAATATGACAGGTAAAATCAAAATATTCAGGAATAAACTTAACGAACGATGCAAGCACTTGTACTCAGAAAACTAAAATTCATTGTTAAAAGAAATTAAAAAACGACCTAAATAATTGGAAGGACTTTCCATGCTCATGGATTGAAAGACTAAATATCATTAAGATGTCAGTTCTACTCAAATTGTTATACAGATTCAATGCAATCCTGATAAAAATTCCACCAGCAAGTTCTCAGTAAATGGAAAACAAAATAATCAAATTTATTTGGAAGGGTAATGGGACCTCAATAGCCAGAAATGTCTTAAAAAGGAATAGCAAAGTTGGAAGACTCTCATTTCCATACTTTAAGTCATATCTACTAGCTACAGTGGTAAAAACAGCATGGTACTGTCATAAAGACAGACACATAGACCAATGGAACCTAACTGATGTTTAAAAACAGTCCCTCACATCTGTGGTCAAGTTATTTTTGACTAGCCTGTCAAATCACCCAGCTTGGGCAGAACAGTACATTCAACAAATGGTGCTGAGAAAATTGTATATCCATAGCAAAAGAAGGAAAGAGGACCACTATCTCACACCTATACAAAAATTAACTCAAAATGAATAAAAAGCCTAAATATAAAAGCTAGAACCATAAAGCTTCTAGAAGAAAATGTAGGAAAATATCTTCAAGAATGGTGGTAGGTGGTGGATTCTTAAAAGTGATAAGAGAAGTATTGAGAAGGACTACTGATATTTAATGTACGTAGAAGTTTTAATTAGCCTTACTGTAAAAGTGTGGAAATGTGAAGAGTTGATGGTAACACATGCTAGTGAGTAACACCTGGTTTATAAATGGGGTTGCAGCTGTAAATGGTAGTCTAGGGATGTAAATGCCAATTGACATAAATCTATAGAATAATCTAGGAACCGAATAGCACAGTAAATCCAGGGGTGGATGAAAATAATGCTTGATTGTAGTGATTCAAGATTGTCTGTTGTGAGCTAGAGCAGATGATATCACTATTGCAGGATGGTGGGAATGTGGAGAAGCATGGGAAAAATATAACTAGAGTGACCTATGGATTGTGGTTAACAGAAATTGTGTAATATTCTTGCATCTATGCCAAACATGTACTGTGTTGATAATGGGGGAGTATGGAAAATGTGTGTCAAATGTACACTGTGGACTTGGTAATAATTGGATGATATTATCTCATAATCTGTAACAAACATTCCACCATATGTGTTGATAGAGGGGTGTTGTTTGGGAATTCTGCACATGTGCATGATTGTTTTGTAAACTTACAACTTCTGTCATAAAAATATATTTGAAAAATAATGATAGGGTGGGCTTGGGGAAAAACCCTTTTTGGGGAAAAATACACCAAATGTAAGATAAGGAATGTAATTCGTAGTAAGATTTTGACAATATTCTTTCATAATTTGTAATAAATGTCTCAAGACAATGCAAGGTGTTGGTGGAGGGTTGATGTACGTGACCCCTGCATGATGTTATGAGTGTTTGTTTTGTAAGTTCACAACCTTTACTATATGCTTACTCTTTATGTATTTTCATGTACGAGTGAAATACTTTAATGAATTAAAAAAAAATGGGCAATTGACCTGAAAAGACACTTCTCCAAGGAAGAAATACAAATGGCTAAAAAGCACATGAAAATATTCTCAACATCACTAGATATTAGGGAAATGCGAATCAAAACTACAATGAGATACCATTTTACACCCATTAGACTGGCAGGTATTAAAAAATCAGAGTACCATAAGTGTTGGAGAGGATTTGGAGGAATGGGAACACTCATCCACTGCTGGTGGGAATGTAGAATGGTCCAGCCACCGTGGAGGACAGTTTGGCGGTTCCTCAAAAAACTTACTTTAGAACTGCCATATGACCCAGCAATTCCACTGCTGGGTATATACCCAGAAGAATTGAAAGCAAAGGCACAAACAGATATATGCACACCAATGTTCATAGTGGCATTATTCACTATTGCCAAAAGTTGGAAATAAAACCAAATGTCCATAAACAGATGAATGGATAAACAAAATGTGGTACATACATACAATGGAATATTACTCAGGTGTAAGGAAGAATACAGTGCTAACACATGGGATAACATGTATGAATCTTGAGGACATTTTGTTGAGTGAAGCAAGCCAGGCATTGAAGAATGAACATTACATGACCTCACTGATATGAATTAAGCAAATCCAGCAGATGCAGAGAACTATTATCTGGAAGATAGGTTTACAGGAAAGAGAGAAGAAGGTTATGAGCCAAAACCCATATGGATGTAATCTATGGTTAAGGTGTAAGTGTTTTGTTGCATATTGAAAGGATATGACAGGAGTGAAGTGATATTATTGGTTTGGGTGGTGCAGGTTTGACAGGTGGGTAGAGGGTTGGGAGGTCCAGGGAACTGGGTGGAAGGTTCAGAGAGGAACCAGGTGAACACAGGGGATTTGCAGGTAAGTGGTTGAAAGTACAAAGTTGGGAATGCTCTTATGGCAATATGGATGGGGGGCATTCAGAACAGGGCATACCTGTAGCAGGATTCTAGGGAGTGAGTAATCATTTTATCATAATGTGATGTATCTGGGTGGAGGCCCACATAATGAGTGGGAAGGAGTTGTATTCCCAGCTTCAGGAGGACTGAGTTGTTCACAAATAAAGAGGCGGGAGTCTCTCAAGAGCATTGGTGGTTCCTAATAGGACCTCAAGTTATCATGACCTCAGTGTTGAATCTTGTCATCCAAGGAGTGAAGCCAGGGGGTCGCCATGTACCCCGATGGGAGGGGGAGGAAGGAATAGAATAGATTGAACAAGGGTTGTTTAGAAGGCAATTTTTTTTTAAAAGTATATGGATTAAAAAGTAAACCATAATGTATACCATTGACTTTATTTAGTAGGTATGTTTCACTATTTGTATATCATTTAAAACAAAGGTAACATACACATAAGAAAGGTATGGGAAGGAAGAAAAGGGGATGATGTTGGGTATATGATAGTCCCCTGTATTCTGTATGTGACTTTACTGTGACCTAAAACTTCTTTGAAAACAAAATGAAAACTATTAAGACACTAGGGAATAAATGGAAGAAAATGCCACTGTACAGACAGGATACCAAATATTAGTGATGAAAAGCAAAATGTCAAAAAAAATTTTAATATTCTTCATTATTTTTTAATATGTTAATCTTTTAAGTTTATTTTATTTTTAGTTTTTTTTTAATTTTTTGTGTTCTATTTCTCATATTTAAACTTAACATTATTATTTCATTTTCCTATTAATTGTATTAATTGTATTTGGCTTCATTTTTGAAGAAGCTTTGGATCACAGAAGGGTTACAACTGGGACAGGGGAGAATCATTAGTGTGGGGTATCAGTGATGGGGGATACATGGAAGGAAGTTCACCTGTACATACATATAAGGTATATAAAAATGTTTCCAGGGCATTGTCACAGTGGTTGGAGATTCACACAATAACCGAGAGAATATTGATTCCCATCCTGGAGAGCTCTGCCACATTCTCTAATGGACCAACAATAGTCTCCAAAGTGCAAGGGCAATAACTGGTGAAGGAGAATGATCTACCGATGGACCCTTGATATTGAAGACTATGCTTATGAGCCTTTGCTCTTGAAATAGAAATTTAGCCTATTGTTGTGGGGGGGGACCTAAGAGTTGCCTCCTGAGAGTCTCATTGTTGCTCAAATGTGGCCTCTTTCTAAGCCAAACTCAGCATATAAATGCATTACCTTCCCCCCAGAGTGGAACATGACTCCCAGGCATGAGCATCCCTGGCTCCGAGGGATTAATACCAAGCACCAACTAGCAATGCAACTGGAAAAAGACCTCAAATAAAAGGGGGAAAATGTAAAGACAAATGAGTATATATGGCTAAGAGACTTCAAAGTGAGTCAGCAGGTTATCCCAGAGGTAACGCTTATGCATATCTCAACAGGATCTCATAGACTACCAAAGTGGATACTACTCCAAATAGTGGGGCTCCTGAGGGATTGAAGACACCCAGGTCCTATGGTCAGGGCAGATAGCTCCGGAGTTCGGTGCCCTGCCAGTGGGCCCTACTTTTGAGTTTGTGCTCCTAAGAGTGACAGAGTTGGACTTAATTATGTCTTCCTTACATATGGCTCATCTGTCCCTACTATTTAAACCTATACTTGGTGGTGGAGTTTGTAGGTGTACATCCAAGAGACTCAAGTCTTTGGGCTTTCCATGTGCCAGTTGGGCCTGGAACCTCAGTGGTGTTGCAACACCTACTCTACAACTCATTGGACTCACTCAGGACAATGAACAGAGAGATGATGTTGGAAAATGACTATCCCAAAGAACAGAGAAAGCCTGCAACTGCAAGCAAGATAGTCCATCTTCCCAATAGGATATAAGCCCTCTCTCAGTTAGAGGTGGAGTAGACATCATCATTGCAGAATCCGCAGAATTGGGGTAAGACCTATTAACTAGAGTGGCCTTACTGGTATTCTGCTATAGACATATTGTGATTCTAGCAATGAAAGAAAATACAACATTGATGTGGAGCCAGTGGCCAGTGGAGGCTCTGGAGGCAGGAAGAGGGAAATATACTTGCTGTATTGTGTATTTTTCAGGACTTGGGAATTGTCCTGAATGACACTGCAATGACAGATGTAGACTATTTTATATTATCACATAACATGCAGAACTCTGTGGGAGACAGTGTAGACTACAATGTGAACTATAGTCCATGCTTAATGGCAAAGCCTCAGGATGCGTTTAACAATTGCAATGAATGTGCTACACTAATGAAGGATGTTTATGTGGGAGTTTGTGGGAAGTGTGGGGAGTGGGGCATATGGGAATCCCTATATTTTTTTGTGTGTAATATTTATGTAATCTAAGTATCTATTTAAAAATTTTAAAAAATTATTATTAAAAAAAAAGAAAAAAATTGTTATTGACATTAGTAATGGTTTTTCCAGAAATCTGGGGATTTCTGTAAATTTAACTTCTAAGGAGAAATTCTGGAGTCTTTAGACAAGAGTCTATACAGGTGGAGATAATTATTGTCAGGTTTCCAGAGACATTTACTACATAATTTATACATCAAAAGATAAAAATCATCTCCTAATGTCCTAGGTTGTCTTATAGGCCTAATAATACAAACTCTGTAATCACTGTATGGTTTCTCATGCTTTTTTTTTTCTTTCTCTTTCAGCAAATCTTAGGGTGAAAAATGAAACACAAAGAATAAGGGGATGGTAAGGAACTGGAGATTTGAATGTTGGTATTAACAATACCATTGAAATGAAGTAATGACCTGTTTATCCTTTATGCATTTTTCTATCTCTCACTCCTATTAGAGAAGTATAGAAAATGCAGGAAAATACCCTTCTTGTTTAACACAATACTTTATTAAGTCCTAATTTGCATTATATTCCTTTACTTTTCCACTCAGTTTTCATACTGCATTGACAGCAAATAATTCTTATGATTCTGTTTCAATTACTGGATGTAATTTACACCTTGAATATTAAAGGCATGATAAAAAATTCACTGTTAAATCTTGCTGATGTTTCCAAGAGTAATGTTTTTATAGCTAATTTTTAGTTTTGAGACGGAAGGATCATTATACAATAACATAATTAACAGCAGGTATATAACTCTCCCTTGGTGATAACAAAGGTAGCTTTGACTTAGACCAGACCTCCTCCTGGTTAATATCCAAATGGAACTGACCCAGACCCTAAGGGCTCCAAAGTTCCTATTTTTACAAGAGCTTGAAAATCCTTTTAACAGGGAAAAACCTAGTCTATTTAGATCACAGTTTCTCAACCTCAATACTACTAAGATTTTTGACCTTGTAATCATTTATTTGGGGTGGCTGTATTTTCCACAAATAGTGCTGGACAAAAAAATATCTCCAAATGTACCATAGATACAAATATAAATATAAATCATAAAAATGCTAGAAGAAACAGAGGAGAAAATATTTGTGACATTGGGTTAGGCAAAGCAAGATCCATAAAGAAAAATTCATAATAATACAAATATATCAAAATTAAGAAGTTCTGTGTTTCAAAGATATTGTTAAATGAATGAAACAACAAGCATCTGACTGGGAGAAAATATTTGCAAATCACACATCTGGCAAAAGGACTTATATCTATAAAACATAAAAAATGTCAATAATAAAGTACAAAAATGCAAGCAAGTCACATAATATATAGGCATCATTTAAACAGTTTACCAAAAAAGAATAAAAGAATGGTAAATGAATATAAAAAAGATGATCACATCATTATTTATCAGGGAAATGAAATTAAAATCACAATGGGTTATAACAATATCCCCCTTAAAAGGTTAAAAATAAAAATATAATACAAAACTTAGGCAAAGATGTGGAGCAACTGAAACTCATAAAATGCAAGTGAGACTATAAAATTGTAAAAACAACTTTGGAAAAAAGTTTTGCATACTCTTAAAAAGTTAAAATATATATCTACTATATAATCCAACCATTGCACTTCTAGGTATTTGCCCAAGAGAAAGGGCAGCATATGACCACACAAAGACTTGATGTCAAATGTTGATAACAGCTTTATTTGCAATAGTCAAAAGCTGGAAATGACCTAATGCCCCTGAACAGTTCAATGGGTAAATGAGATATGACATGTTGATAAATAAGTACTAGTTAGCAATAAAAGGAAATTAACTCTCTGTACAGTTAATTCATGTGAAAAATTTTTTTTTAAAAATTGGCTGAGTGAAAGCAGTTCAATTTAAAAAATCCTTATTCCATTCATACAATATTCTAGAAATTGCTAACTAATATTTAGGAACAGAAAGCAGACAAGTGGTTGCTGAAAGAGAAATCAGGAGATTATAAAGTGGCAAAAGGACACTTATGGTGGTAATGGGTATGTTATCTTGATATGATGATGGTTTTATCTCTTTAATTATTAGGAAATGTGAATGTATTTATACATTTATCAAAGTTTATCACATTGTACATTGTATATATATGAAAGTCATAGTATTCCCTACCTCAGCAAAACTTGAAAAGATGTATTGATTCTAAATGAACTATATTGGTGATTAACATGTATAATAAACGACATTTCTGTTTATATATCCCCAGGTGTTTGTTTTTTTTTTACTTGCTTATGAAATAAATCAACATAGTGCCAATATGGAAATTGAGATACAATGTTTGTTTCTCAAACCAAGCATTTGTCTGTTTCACTTACATCTCCAAATAGGATAAATACTTTATTTTATTTTTTTAAAGACTTATTTATTTTTATCGCGCCCCCGCTTGTTGTTTTGCACTCATTGTCTGCTCTCTGTATTCTGTATATTCTTCTATGTCTGCTTGTCTTCTCTTTAGGCAGCACCAGGAACTGATACTGGGACCTTCTGGAGTAGAGAGTGGCTGCTCAATCTCTTGCGCCAACTCAGCTCCCTGGTCGGCTGCATCTCTTATTGTCTCTCTTCTGTGTCTCTTTTTGTTGCATTGTCTTGCTGTGCCAGCTCTCTGTGCATGCCAGTACTCAGCGTGGGCCAGCACTCTGCATGGGCCAGCTCTCCACTCAGGCCAGCCTGCCGCATGGGCCAGCTTGCTTTTCACCAGGAGGGACTGGGAATCTAACCCTGGACCTCCTACATGGTAAACGGGAGTTTAATCACTTGAGCCACATCTGCCTCCCAGGATAATTACTTTAAATGCTACTGACCCAAGGATATAATGCACAGACTGCTCTCCTTTGTCAGCACTAGAGTGGGTCTGCATATACAAATACTGCAGCAAGCATCCAGCCAGGAAAGATTTATTTTGTTTACAGGTTTTCTAGCCATTAGTTGGCATCAGGGAGTGGGTAGGACTGTGTCTTTCTCCCCTCACTCCTTTGTTCATGATAATAAAGCCAATACTTCCTCCTTTTTGTAAGCTGCATATAAATCCATGTGGTCCTTGTTGTTGGTGACTATCTTTAGATTCTGATACATTATGCATTGTCTTTGGTTCTACAGAGCAATTAATGTGCATCAGAGAATTCTCACTTAGCATCCACATTCATAAGCTAATTTTATTTATTACTAAAATAAACATCCCTATTATTATTGAATGATTCTGAGAATCTTCTCAGACACCTACAAAAATTTTTTTTCACTTGATCTACTCCAATCACTCTCATTTCTTTTTCTGTTGATAGCTTCATTTCTAAGCATATCAGGCCCTCAAAACACAGGATTATTGTCTGCATCATGGAAATTATAACCCTAAATGAACCATTTTAATGTTGAATAAAGGTCATACTTTTCAAATTAGTTTCATGATGACTCCGTAGATAATAAGGAAGTCTGCCCAGAGTTTGTGAAGTCACAGAGCAAGCACAAAACTCTCTCCTAGGGTGCCATATTCACTTGGGCTTATTAGAATAATCTACTGTACTGAAAAATACCTCTAAAATTTAGTCATTGGAACATAAAATCCTCTGTTTAACAGATTTTGGCACCTTTAAGCCTATGTGAGTTCATAAATAAAAGAAAGTTTGTAAAGGAAAACATCACTGACTCTAAAACATTTCAGGTTTTCTATTATAAATTTCAAATTCAGATGTACTTCTGTAGCTGGATCTCTAGGAGTAGGTTCTTGATTATGTTACATAAAAGAATTTAAGAACATGCCAGTTTAATTAGGCCAGTAGTTTATTAAGGAAATAGGAGAAGAGAATAGAAACGAAAGAAAACAACAGATTACAGATCTCCAGGTGTAGTTGCCAACTGCTCTAGGCAGAGAGAGAGAGAGATTTGGCTTGTGCAGTTACTTTTTA
This sequence comes from Cabassous unicinctus, assembly GCA_029593785.1. Classification (NCBI taxonomy): domain Eukaryota; kingdom Metazoa; phylum Chordata; class Mammalia; order Cingulata; family Chlamyphoridae; genus Cabassous; species Cabassous unicinctus. The sequence goes on from JAQZBX010038816.1 coordinate 14,753, forward strand.
AACCATTTATTCCTCCCCTTGCTAATGTTTGGGAGAGGACCCCCAGCTGTTTGCTGTTTTCATTTACTACCCCATCTGTCAGTTCTCATGCAGTTACCCATTGATAAGACCAGTTGAGAGTATCCAGGGTTTTCCTTTAACCTGGATGAAATCTCATTCCAAATGAAGGATTCTCATGGGGTTTTTCCAGCAACCTTTTAGTGGGGTCTTTCCCTCAGAGGTTTCCAGGCCAGGTTCCATGGCCACATGTTTCATGGCCATGTTTTTCTGCCAGGTTTCAGATTTGTCTTCCCTTTCCCTAAACTAATCTGCCTCAACTCCTGCCTCAGTGGGTTTACACCCTTATTCTTAAGGGGATGCTAAAGGACAATGGCCATTCTTCTGTAATTGCTTCCTGCTGGTTAGGGACAGTAGGCCCTACCTGACAAGATGTAAAACCCTCTTGCTACTCCATCGTGCTTGGGGGAAGATGAGTCTGGCACCATGGGTGGAGCTGAATGAAATCTGCACATGGCTAATAAGGCGTTGATTCTGGAAAAAATAAACTTAATTAGAATTTTGAAGATACATGGTCCCACTAAAACAGCGGTTCTTAACAAGTGGTTCATGAGCTTATATTGAAATTCAAAAAATCATTATTCTTGTGGGGATGTGTTGGTGTGGGTGTGAGGTATTTATAAAATAATACACAGTATAATGGGGGACTTAGTAAGGGGTTTGTGGTTTCCACCTAACTGGCAAAGGGATCCATGGAACAAAAAAGTTTAAGAACCTGAAAAGGATGCTCAACCATGAGAGTAGGAAAGCTGCCTTCAAACGCTGCATCCTCCCAAAGTTGGTCTTCATCTTATAGGTTTCAAATGCTTTTAAGACTATTTCAGAGTGATTTACATAGAGACAGCATTCCTCCCAAAAGTACTGACATATTCTTCCCTGCGCAGCTGTTAGCATGTTAAGTGCCCTGCAATTTTGCAGCACCACAGCAGCAAGAAAGTCCATTTGCTATGTTGGAACTTCTAAGGCACAGCTAGTTTCTTCTATGCTGTTAGTTAGGTCAAGGGAGAAATTGTAGTGAACCAGAGGGGTTTGGTATAAACTGCTAAACCCAGTTCCTACTGGGGTTATGGTGGTGTTTATGTCTAAGACAGCTAAGAGGGGGATGAGAAGAGGCATTGCCCTTTTAGTTATTGTATACGGAGAAATACATGAAATGGAAAAAGACACAATTTCTTAAGGGGTGACTGGCTTGCCTTCCCCCTAGCAATAGGTATTTAGGGTAGAGTTAGAGGGAACAGTTGGCTTTGACACAGACACTATTTAGCTTGCCTTTTGATGAGGTATTCCAGGCCATCCAATGGCTGGCACTCGGGCATCCCTTCAGGTGTTTCTGGTGGATTGGCACTTCCTTGGTCATCTGGCTTCACTCAGGGTAAGTCACCCACCTGGCAATTCCTTTAACTTTAACAGCTGTGGGAGTGATTAGACCCACAGAGTAAGGTCCCTTCTTTTTGGTTCTAATTCAGAGTGAGGCCTGTTTTCCTGCCAGGTTTTGATCAGAACCTGGTTTCCTGGTTCTGGGTGAGGAAAGGTTGCCCATAGACCGTCATGAAGGGGTTAGTTGAAGTGGGCACTTAGCCACCTTGTTTGCTGTTTCCCTTCTGGTGGGAAAATGCTTAGCCCTGTCAGAATGGCATACGGGTCTGCCAGTCCTTTCTCGGGGATAAGGGGACAGGCTCTGGAATAATGGCTAGGTGGGAGATGTGGGTTTGTGCTATGGCTCATCCTTTACATCTGGCCTGCTTGAGCAGTTTTGGTTAAGTCTCTGGGCAGAATTGAAGAAGGGGACCCTCAGAATCTGATCTTGGGCCCTCTGCCAATAGCAGATGGGCTGGTTTGAGGGCTTGACATGCCCTTAGTTGCACCTCAGGGGTCTCTAGTAATTGAGCCTTGTTTAAATAGCTGGCTGTCTTTAAGCCATTGGTGGCCCCTGGCCTCAAGCACATCTTTCACCTGGTATGGGGTGAAGACTGTAAAAGGTTGTCCCCAAGATAATTTGGTGGCTTGCTCAATTAAAATGCCTGTTGTCCCCACTGCTCTTGGGCAAGGTGGCTGTCTCTGCACTGTTACCCAGAGGTTTGGAAAAATAATCTTCTGGTTGATAAATTTCACCCAGTTTCTCATCTAACAAACCTAGAGCCACTCCCTTCCTCTCAAATTTAGAAAGAAAGGCTTGTTTATTTTAGGAATTCTTAAGGCTGGAGGGCTAATTAAAGCCTGTTTTAAGACATGGCAGGCAAATTCCTGATTTCTTCCCCTTTCTAAGTGTTGGTTATCATCCCTTGCAATAGCACCATGCAATGGCTGGGCTCTTTCACCAAACCTGGGTATCCACAGTCTATAGTAACCAGCCATTCCTAGGAAAACCCACAGTTGTTTCTTTGTTTGAGGCTGGGGAATACTATTGATAGCTGAAATCTTTCTGGGGAAAGAGACCTTTCCCCTGAAGTGAGAAGAAACCCTAAATAGGAGACTTTCTGCTGAGAGATTTGTGCTGAGAAAGGAGACTTTCTGCTGAGAGATTTGAGGACTAAAATGGTTTGGGCATCAGAAACTTCCTTGGTTGGACTTCAAAGCAACAGATCATCTACATATTGTAGGAGGGAGCTGTAAGACAAATGAAGATCAGTTAGGTCCTGAGCTAAAGCATTCCCAAAAATAAGGGGGCTGTCCTGGAACCCTTGCAGCAACACAGTCCATATAAGCTGTACTGGAGGTATAAAGTTGGACTTCGGCCATTTAAAGGCAAAAAGGAATTGGGAGTCCATGTGGAGTGGAATGCAGAAAAAGGCATCCTTTAAGATAAGAACAGTAAACCAAGCTGCTGTTAGTAGACTTAAGCCCCAGATTTGCAATATCATGCATGTTATCTCTCCATGGGAGCAGGCCATAATGCCAATTGTGTTGGTTTGAGTTCTACTCACAGTACTCTGGTAATTGTTGCTCCACTTGGTATGCCGTCACACAGCCAGCATACTGCAGCACAGATGATCATGAAGAGAAGCTAGGAAGATAAGGCTCCAGTGTTTCACTGCCCTGGTGCATAGTGCCCTTCAGCACTATGAAACAGAGCCAGTCTGGAGGCAATATCCATTGTACATCTGACCATATTGAGCCATCACTGGCTGTTGCAGTAGTCTGAAACTGCAGCATACTCTCCATCCACTTCAGGAGCATAACCAGAGATGTAGTAGATACTTTTATTGTTTTAGTGGTCAATGACCAACCTAGCCAATAACTCAAATGGATAGGTTTCATGCAGGGTATTTGGATTTGGCTTGAATGCACAAGAGAGTTTGATAATACTGAAGTTTATTTCTTTTTATCTTTATACACTTTCTAAACACTTCCAATGCAATGTATAACATATCAAATGAACTTGACTATTTTAGTTCTTTGCTTTTTACTTCTATACCTTTACCATGCTTATGTTAATTAACAGGTATTTTACTTTATTATTTTATGAAAACTTAAGATTCACAATGGAATCAAGGTTATCTTTCTTTACTACCACTTAAATATGAAGATTGAGGGGCCTCTGACAGGTTTCCCTGTTATGAAATTACTTTTTGTTATTAATGTAGGTTTCTAATTAATAATGGTTTCCTGGAATTACCCATGTAAATGCCTCAGTTTAGAAAATGTGTTTACAAACTCCTTGTAATTAGCTATGGCCACATAGAATGTTAATTTATTTAATTGGTATCCTATAAACCTAGGAAGACAGCACCCAGGCTAAATAAAATGGAAACTGTGAATAGTCTTAAAAGCATACTGACTGCTAGGTTCTGGAATAATTATAATTAATTTGTTTTAAAGGATCCTTCCACACTTTCAAGGACTTTTTCTTTACTTGTGGAAATTTGGTAATAGGATTATTAACCACCCTTATTTTAAGGCTGTTAAAAGTTTTAAATTAGGTAATTATGGGAAAACTATGATTCTTAATTCCCCAGCCTAGACAATAGCGTTTTAATCTGTCACACCTCGCCCTTCCCCCCATAGCTCTTGCAAAGAGAAGGCCCTGGGGCCTGGGTAGGATAAAGAGCTTAGGAAAAACTTTTCCCATTTCTCAATAGTTTCTATATCCAGATTTCTATATAACCTTTCCATCCTGCTTAGCCTAATTTGGGCTCCAAGAGTACTTATTCACACATATATGTGCATATTTAATTTTACAATTTGAATAGAATTCTTTTAAGAATTTTTATTTGTTAACTTGATATTACCATTCCAATGTATGAAAATATATACGGAACAAATAGGCAGACACAAATAAAGACAGACACAGAAACACACAACTCACTTATAATTTTCTTACAAAATAAGTTTAGCTGTAAGATAACATTTAATAGATCTCTTTGAAGACTATTTCTAATTAATCTGCACTGTGATCATGCAGTTTTTCACAAGAATTTTATTTATTTATTGACTTATAGCAAAAATGTCCCCAATGCTTTAAAATACAATTTTCCTTTACTTCATAACTTTGCTTATTTCCCATTTTGACTTTGGTTGACCTTGGATGAAAAACATTAATTCCAAGATATACTCTCTGAGGTCATTGAAGCCTCAGGGAAACTGGTTTCTCTCATGAACTCCTGCTTTTATGAATCTCTACATTTGAGGTGGGAGGCCTCCCCCACTCCCCAGTCCTTAGAGATAACAGGACTCTGGTGGCCCCTGGACTGAAAGAGTGGACAGTCAACCCCAAGGGTCGAGAATTCCACCAGGCAGCAATTTAATCCACATTTGGACCTATAAGAGAAAGCAGGGATATTAATAAAAGTGGAAATACAGGAGACATGGATGTCTTAAATTTGCCTTCCCCTTAGCCATAGGGGGAAGAAGTTGCCAGGCTACACACTGGAGAATAAAGTAGTTACCATCAAAGGTAAGGCCATACCTGAAATAACCATGAGCAAAGGCAAACTCAGTTTAGAATTCTTTTACTATAGTAGGTTCTAGGCATAGGTAATTTCAGTTTATAATTACAATTACTATAGCTAAATCCACCCAGTTATAGTAATTTCAGATATTGTCCTTCTGCTGTTTTATAATATAAGGGCATCTGTATAATAACATTTACTCTTAGTTACAGTTTCTGGTAAGTTTTTATTTTAAAGCAGATTGGGCACTTTTATTAACTAAGCAACTAAAACAATTTTATTAGCAACAGCTTTGTCAAGTTTTCTGCTTTTCTAGCAGTTGAAACAATTCCACGTATAATTTATACATCAATCCAATTGCAAGATAGTATTCACAAAGACATTTCTAGGTTACCTTTCACAATTATCCAATTTGTAACTGGTGAACCCCAAATCTGATTTCTTAGGCACAACTAGACTGACAAAGAACCTAGATTTAAAAGTTAAGCACATATTAAAACAGAAAAGAGAATTTTATATCCTTAGCATTTTCTAATAACCTTTTAATTGATGGCATATGAGGAGGTTCCTTATTTTACAGGAGAGAGGTTTAGTAAACAGCCTAGATCTTGTCTTCTTATTAGGCACAACCAAGTTTAGAAAGGCCTGGATACAGGCTAGAACTTGGCTCCTATGTTAAAAAGTGAGCCTGTTCCTGGGCCCTATGCCTGCTGCTCCTTACTCTCTCCATCTAAGCAGCATGGTCTCGATTGTTTCTAAAAGGGAGTTGAAGTTTGAGAGCCCAGAAGAAGTTTCTACAGCTTTTTATGGATAACTGAGGCAAACTGGATGGATTTCTATGTTCTGCCTCTGAGTAATTTCTCTGTACTTACCTAAAATTGACCGGTTTTGGTAATGCATTTCCTTATCTCTTTAAGGAGACTTGACCACATGGTCTCTGGCCCTCAAATCTGCCTGTGCTCTCCTTTCCTCTTACACAGGTTTAACTGGAATTCAGGGTTCCATGCAGAAGTTACTCTTAGCCATACTGTGGCCACATAGACCATCAGTAGGCAGGTTGTCCCAATTCCTGAAAAGACACATCTTTGGGGAGTCTGCTGGAATGCTAAATACCATGCCCATTATTCTAAGAAGAATGAAGAAGAGTTTGTCAGCCCACTGGGCATCCCAGAATCCTAGTCTAACTAAACTTTTACCCTCCAAACTGAAGTAGCTAAGCCACTTAAATCTTGGAGACATTTAGAGTTGCTGCTCTGGTTTCCAGGTGACCTAGATTTGGGAGATGCCTGGACCTATGTTCTAGATCAAAGCCACCAAGTGACATGTGTGATTCTTCCTAGAAAAGGGGCTGGCTTGAAACATCCCCCCCTCCCCCATTTTTATGCCTATTTTTATGGAGGTTTTAGGAAGCCATATCATTTTATGGCCCTGCCTGGGAATCACTCAGTTAAAAATCCATTAAAAGATTAGAGATCAATTTTGTTCCAGCCAACGGCCTCGGGGACTGGGGAAGAACATGACCTCCCTGCGCCATGGGTGGGACCAAAGCTAGCAAAAGCATTTTCAGTTTCTAAGATATTCTAAAGCATTTTACAAACCCAAAAAGAGGAATTCAGTAGTAGGGAGATTAAATGTGGAGTTCAGATGAACTGCAGATGCAGACCCAGGTCTGTGACACCCCTGGGAATGGAAACATGGGCTACCCCAGAGCACCCACCGTAGCCCTGCCTCCCGTCACTCTCCCATCCCATTCCAAACCAGGGGAGCTGGGTGGCATCAGTAGGAAGGCAGACCATCAAGGTGTGGATTGATGGAGAGGCACATGTAGGATGCTGGGCTCTCCAGGAGGGGTGCAAGCCCCCAGAGCTCTGCCATCTCTGCTGCCTCTGGGGAGATAATGGCAGGAGAAAATGGTGACAACCAGTACCAGGTGCAGAACAGGCAGCTGCTAAAAAAGCCAGAGCTTTAGAGTGAAGATGCCCCAGCCAGAAAAGGCAGCTCCTCTGTGCCTGGAGTTTGGCTCAGGACCCGCTATCCAGCAGGGTGCTGCTTTGCACGCTGCCCTGAACACCTGCCTTCCCAATGTGGATTAGGTCAACATGCCTGGGTGCACGGTGCAGATATGAAGGGGTCTGGCACCCTGGCCCCTGCCCTCGGTCTGGGATTATGTCTTGTGGGGGCACGTAGGGGAACCCATTTACAATGGATAACCAAAAGAGACACCAAAAAGGCTATAATTCATAGCTTAGACTCACCAGTCCTCGCTGAGATTCAAAACGTTACCTGTCTCTAGAATTCCTGCTGGATTGCCAAATGTAGCCAGATTCCTCTAGGACTAGGTTGTTGGCTATGTTACATAAAAGAATTTAAGAACATACTGGTTTAGTGATGCCAGTTGTTTATTATGGAAATGGTAGAAGAGAATAGCCTGCCTCACGTTTTCTCTTGTGCAGTATGAATTATATGGTCTCCCTCTCTTTGATCATTGAACTATAAATATTGAATTTCATGGAACATATCACTCTCATTTGTATAATTGCAGGTTCTTAGAACTTGTTATTTGTCGAGGTAATGAATGGATGAATGAATTAACAAATGAGGAAATATTTGGGATTTACTCATTCCAAATAATTTATCCAAGAAGAGTGTCTAATAGAAGATTGTTTACTGTAGGAAACAAATCTAGAGCTTTAATATCTAGAACTGTTTTTTTTTTATTTTTTCTTACTTTAAAAATTTTTTAAGATACTTTGATTTCATAAATGTTACATAAAAAATGTAGAGAATTCCCATATGCCCCACTCCCTACCATTCCCACACTTTCCCACAATAACAACAACCTTCATTAGTGTGGTACATTTGTTACAATTGATGAACACATATTGGAGCATTGCCACTAAGTGTGAATTAAATTGACATTATACTTTAAACTCTTTCCCACACAATTTTGTAAGTTATGACAAGATATATAATGGCCTGTATCTGTCATTGCAATGTCATTCAGGACAATTCCAATGTCCCAAAAATGCCCCTATGTTACACCTATTTTTCTTCTCCTCCCTTCAGAAACTCTGGAGACCATTGCTTCCACATCAATGATAAAAGTTCTTCCATTGTTAGAATAACAATAAGTCTATAGTAGAATAACAATTAGTCTACTCTAGTCCATTGTTCATTCCCCAATCCTGAGGATTCTGGGATGGTGATGCTCACTCTGCCTCTAATTGCGAGGGGCCTTAGATCCCATGGGGCAGATGTATGGGACTATCTCACTTGCAGTTGTAGACTCTCTCTGTTTCTTGGGATGGTTGTTGTCAATCATCATCTACTTGTTAGTTGTTCTGGGTGAGTCCAATGAACTGGAGAGCAGGTGTTGCAACTCTGTTGAGATTCAGGGCCCAACTGGCACATAGAAATCCCAAAGATTTAAGTCTCTTGGACATAAACTTATCAATTCTAGTATTAACTATAGGTTCAAATAAAAAGGGCAGAAGAGCCATGTGTAGGGAAACCATGACTGAGTCCAACTCTGTCACACTGGGGAGTATAAATTCCAAAGCAGAGGGC
>JAQZBX010038817.1:0-15983 GCA_029593785.1 Cabassous unicinctus
CCCCCCCCCCCCCCGTGCACAGCTGAGGATTTTCGTAGAGGGCCTGGGGCATGGAGCAACTGTTGGGGGAGAGGGCTGGTGCTGTCCCCATCAAGGCCAGGCCCTGGGAGGACCAGCCTGCCCAGCTTCCTGTGGGGCTGTGGCTCTCCTCTCTTTCTTAAGCCTGAGTGCCCCAGTCAGAGGCTGGGGGGAGTAGGAAGGGAAAGGGTGAGTTGGGCCCTTGCTCCCTGCCCTCTGCCCCGACGCCCTCCTCGGCCCTCCCTCGCAGACCTGGGCCTCTTCTCCACCAAGACGCTGGTGGAGGCGAGTGGCGAGCACACCGTGGAGGTGCGAACGCAGGTGCAACAGCCCTCAGATGAGAACTGGGACCTGACGGGCACCCGGCAGATCTGGCCCTGCGAGAGCTCCCGTTCCCACACTACCATCGCCAAGTATGCTCAGTACCAGGCCTCCTCCTTCCAGGAGTCCCTGCAGGTGAGAGGCGAGCATGGGCCAAGGCAGGGTATGGGGGCAGGAGGGTTAGCTGGTGGGAGAGCCCCTGGAACGCCACTGACGCAGTCCTGGCTCCCCCTCCGGCCGAGCAGGAGGAGAAGGAGAGTGAGGACGAAGAGTCGGAGGAGCCGGACAGCACCACAGGAACCCCTCCTAGGTATGGCCTTGCCCTCCCCTTCCTGACCCTTTCCCTTGCCTTTTTGCTTCTCTGCCAACCTGTGCTCTTCACTCCATTAGCGGCACCCCAGACCCGAAGAACCACCACATCATCAAGTTTGGAACCAACATTGACTTGTCTGATGCCAAGCGGTCAGTGGGGCTGGGGCTGGGGCGGAGGCCTGCAAAGTAAGGGCAGGAGTTTTGCTAGGCACGCAGGGCCGGGGGTGGCCCAGAACCCTGTTCACTTTTGTTTCACCCTCACCACTGCAGGTGGAAGCCCCAGCTGCAGGAGCTGCTGAAGCTGCCTGCCTTCATGCGGGTAACGTCCACGGGCAACATGCTGAGCCACGTGGGCCACACCATCCTAGGCATGAACACTGTGCAGCTGTACATGAAGGTCCCGGGCAGCCGGACGCCTGGTGCGCTCCTCGCCCGCGCGCGCCGGGGCGGGGCCGGGACGGTGCTCTGGGAGCCGACGGCCTCTGCCGCCAGCCAATGAGGGGCGAGAGGCGGGGCTGTCGCGGAGCTCAGACTCCGATCTGGCTCACCAAGTCGTTCTCTGTCGCCTCTTGCAGGCCACCAGGAGAACAACAACTTCTGCTCGGTCAACATCAACATCGGCCCAGGCGACTGCGAGTGGTTCGCGGTGCATGAGCACTACTGGGAGACCATCAGCGCCTTCTGCGACCGGTGCGCGCCGCCCTCCGTCGTTCGTCCCTCTGCGCCCCGCCCTTGGGTCCCCAGATTCCCACCTGACCCTGTGGCCATCCTGCAGGCATGGCGTGGACTACTTGACGGGTTCCTGGTGGCCAATCCTGGATGACCTCTACGCCTCCAATATCCCTGTGTACCGCTTTGTGCAGCGCCCCGGAGACCTCGTGTGGATTAACGCAGGGACTGTGCACTGGGTGCAGGCCACCGGCTGGTGCAACAACATCGCCTGGAACGTGGGGCCCCTCACCGGTGAGGGGGGGTGGGCTCGTGGGAGTGAGGCTTGTAGGGGGGTGGGCTTGGAGGGCGGGCTGTGAGGGGCGGGGCTTGGGGGCTGTGCGAGAATCCTGCGGTGACCTGCTCTGACCTGCAGCCTATCAGTACCAGCTGGCCCTGGAACGATATGAGTGGAACGAGGTGAAGAATGTCAAGTCCATCGTGCCCATGATTCACGTGTCCTGGAACGTGGCTCGTACCGTCAAAATCAGCGACCCAGACTTGTTCAAGATGATCAAGTGAGGGCCTTATGTGGGTGGGAGCCCACCTCTACAGGTCCTGGTCCTTGCTGGTGTCCTGCCCACGACTACCCCATCCCCACCTACCACTCCATCCTTGTGTGCCACGTTCTGGGCACCATTACATGCTGGGGATACTGCGGTGGAAGAGGCTGTCCGGTCCCTGCTCTCTTGAGCTTTAATTTGCAGTGGTCCAAGTAAACAAAAGCCAAATACAATTTCAACTGTGACAGATGCTCTTTTGAGAGAGCTCGGGATAGGGGAGTTGGCCCAGGTGTGAAGGGGGGCTGCCTTCTGGGGGAGGGCTACGGATCTGAGGTCTCGGATGGCTATGCCCCTGCTCCAACCCTGCCTGCCGCCCTGCCTCACCACCTCTCCGCTTCCCAGGTTCTGCCTCCTGCAGTCCATGAAGCATTGCCAGGTGCAGCGGGAGAGCCTTGTGCGGGCAGGGAAGAAAATCGCCTACCAGGGCCGGGTCAAGGACGAGCCCGCCTACTACTGCAACGAGTGCGACGTGAGTGGGCCTGCGCCGCGTCCCCCACTCGCTCCCACGAGGTGCCCCCGGTGCGCCCCACTCCCGTGACTGCCCCCTCCTCCTTGCCCTAGGTGGAGGTGTTCAACATCCTGTTCGTGACGAGTGAGAACGGCAGCCGCAACACGTACCTGGTGCACTGCGAGGGCTGTGCGCGGCGCCGCAGCGCGGGCCTGCAGGGCGTGGTGGTGCTGGAGCAGTACCGCACGGAGGAGCTGGCTCAGGCCTACGACGCCTTCACGCTGGTGAGGGCCGGACGGGCGCCGGGCCGGGGGCGCCGCAGGGCGGGGGGGGTGGGCGGCACGCCGAGGACGGGCCGTGGGGTGGCCGGCCGGGCCCTGAGCCCCTCGCCCGCTCTCTCGCCCGCAGGCCCCCGCCAGCACGTCGCGATGAAGCCGGACGCCCCGCCCGCCTGCCCGCCCGCGCAGGGCGCCGCGGGGCCACCAGCACACGCCTGGGCTGGACCTAGGTCCCGCCGCGGGCCGGGAAGGGGGTCGGGCCCAGCCCTTCCACCCCATTGGCAGCTCCCCTCACTTAATTTATTAAGAAAAAAAATTTTTTTAAACAAATATGAGGAAAAATGGAAAAAAAAAAAAAAAAAAAAAAAACGGGAGGCGGGGGAGGGGGCGGGCAGCTCCTCGCCCGCCAGCGCCTCCCCTCACCGACTTTGGCCTTTCTAGCAGCAGACACAAGGACCAGGCTCCGGCGCGGCGGGGGTCACATACGGGTTCCCTCACGCCTGCCAGCCGCCGCCCGGCGCAGAGTGCGCGCGGCGCGTGTGTGTACATAGACTTTGCGGCAGCCGAGGTTTCTAATGAGATTCTATGGGCTTTACCCCTCCCCAGAACCCCCTTTTTTACTCCGATGCTAGCTGTGACCCCTGTACATGTCTGTTTATTCACTTTGTTATGATTTGTATTTTCTGTTTTTTGGTTTTAATTTATAACAGTCCCACTCACCTCTATTTATTCAGTTTTGGGAAAACCCGACCTCCCGCACCCCCCAAGCCAGCCCACCCGCCCCTCCCGGGACCGCCCGCCGCCGGGCCCTCCCTGCGCCCCAGTGTGTGTCCGGGCCCGGCCCGTCCGCCTCCGCCCGCCCGCGGCTCCCGCCGGGTTCACATGGTGCTCAAACCCGCTCCCCTCCCCTACGTCCTGCACTTTCTCGGACCAGGCCCCCGACTCCCGACCCGACCCCAACCCCGCCTGAGGGTGAGCGACTCCTGTACTGTAGGGGAAGAAGTGGGAACTGAAATGGTATTTTGTAAAAAAAAAATAAAATAAAATAAAAATTTTAAAAAATTTTAAAGAAAGAACTATGAGGAAAAGAACCCCATCCTTCCCAGCCCCGGCCAATTTTAAACACGGACTTAATTTTTTTTTTCCTTAAGTGTGAAACAGCCCAGGGCCAGGGCTTCACTGGGGCAGGGACACCCCGGGGTTTCTCTGGGGCTTTATTTTGGTGGGTTGTTTTGTTTTGTTTTTATTTTTTTCTCCTCCACGCTGGGGCTGCGGAGGGGTGGGGGGTTTACAGTCCCGCCCCCTCGCACTGCACTGTCTCTCTGCCCCAGGGGCAGAGGGGTCTTCCCACCCTACCCCTATTTTCGGTGATTTTTGTGTGAGAATATTAATATTAAAAATAAAAGCAGAAAAAAATCCTGTTTTTGGTAACTGGTGCTGGTGATGGCAGGGCGAGCCCTGGGAGGGGGGCGGCAAGGCGTGATTGATGGGTGGGGAGGGACTGCGCAGACCCCGGGTGAGGGTGAGCCCCTCCCCGGAGGCGCCTGTGGAATGTCCAGAGCTCTGGTCCGCTCCTCGGGATGGGGGGTGCCTAATCCTAGAGCCACATTCCAGGATAAGAGGTGGGAGGAGGCCGGGCCGGGGGAGGGGCTGGTAAAAGGGCTATAAGGGCCGCGGACCAGGCGGGAGGGAGGCAGGCAGGCCATGGCGGATGTCCCCGGGGCACAGCGACCGGTGCCCGGCGGCGGCCCTGAGCCCCGGGACCCCCTGGACTGCTGGGCCTGCGCCGTGCTGGTAACGGCCCAGAACCTGCTGGTGGCTGCCTTCAACCTGCTCCTGCTGGCTGTGGTTCTGGGGACCATCCTGCTACCCGCTGTCACCATGCTGGGCTTCGGCTTCCTCTGTCACTCCCAGGTGAGCGTGGGTGCGGGTGGTGAGGCTGGTGGCAGGGGTCTCTGGGCCACAACTCCTCTCCCCATGCACTGACCGGCCCAAGTCCGCTGGGGCCTGACACCACCTTCTCCCCCAGTTCCTGCGCTCCCAGGCACCCCCTTGCACCGCGCACCTGCGGGACCCGGGCTTCACGGCCCTGCTGGTCACCGGCTTCCTGCTCCTCGTGCCGCTGCTCGTGCTTGCCCTGGCCAGCTACCGCCGCCTCTGCCTGCGCCTCCGCCTGGCCGACTGCCTCGTGCCCTACAGCCGAGCCCTCTATCGGCGCCGGCGCGCCCCGCAGCCGCGGCAAACCCGGGCCACGCCAGGGTCTCAGACCCTTCCCGCATCAGGAAAGGTCTGGGTCTGAGGACTCTCCAGTCAAGAACAACTCTCACAACTGCCCTCACTCTCAGTTGGCCCAAGGATTGGAAGACCCGGGATCCCTCGACCCGCCCTGTCTCCACTCCTGCCAGAGCCAGGTCCCCGCATCCCTTTGAACAGCAGCGTTTGTGGACCCAGTGCTGGTGAAAGTCGTCACACCCCCGGAAAACTCACTTCCCACATCTAAATCCTGTACATCTGGGCTGGACCCTGCACACACAGGCCCCTTCACTGTGAATAAGACAACTGAAACTGTGCCCTCCTTTCTGGAGCAGCTACTCTAGCATTTACGGGGCTGGGGAGGGGGCAGGGCCGGAGGGGAAGGCGTGATCACACATCAATAAAAAATTGAAGAACCAAATGCGCTCCAGAGATCCGGTGAACAGTGGGGCGGCAAAAATACAACCACTCCGGTCCTATGTCCGGGAGCAGGGAAACAACGCGTGCGGGGTTACACGTGCGCAGATGAGGCATCCTTCGGCCTCCGCCTTCCCTTATCGCATTAGCACATCCTTCCTGGACAGATCCCAGAGCTCTGTCCCTGGCCCCAGCGTCACCTCCTCCACCAATAGAGTGGAAGGGGCCCGGGTCTCAGCCGCCTGCCCTGCTCCCCTTGGGGACCGGAGTCCGTTCTCTGACCCCAGCCCAGAGGAACTCGGTGTTGCCAGGCCGGAGAGGGAAACAATGGGTCTTCCGGAGCCGGATGAAACCCCCTCCCGGCCACAATTCTGGAGCAGGGTGGGAGGGAAGATGCAGGGGCCCACCCTAGGGGCTGTTTATCCGCAGCTCGGTCTGTTCCCCATCCCCACCTCCGAACCCGAGGTAACCTTTGGCATCTGCAGACGTCCAGGTTGGGGGAAGAGGGTTGGGACCTCAGATAAGCTCCTTCCTCTAGGAGTGGGGCGTGCAATCCCTGCCCAGGCATCGCGGCTATACATAGTCACAGCCGCTTCCATCACAGGTTTAATGAGGTCTGGGTGACACGCGCGATTCGTGATCAGAGATACGGAGGACCCGCCAGGCTCTCCCTTTGCACCTCAATAGAAACGATGTGGTGTCCGGGTACCATGGCCAGGCCCAGCACTCGGGGCTCCCCGGCAGAGAAGGAATCTGGAAAGAAGGGTCAGAACATCAAGGAGGCAGGCCAGAGTCAGCCCCGCCCTTTCTGACCCTCGACTCAAACGATGCAGCCGGGGCCTGAAGGAAAAAAGGGCCTTCCGCGAGGCCCGGCTGCATTCCTCGGACACTGACCCGACGGCTTGAGGAACTCTTGCGCCGAGCCCAGGATGACATTGCAGTCGCGGTCGGTGCAGAGGAAGCAGCCGACCAGTGTCCGCCCGTCTGTCATGCGAATGCGCATGGTCTTGTTGAGCAGCGCCTCCAGCTGCTGGCGGGCGCGCGCAGCCGGCGAATCCTCGCGCTCTCCGTCCGAGTCCTGCGCGGGGCGGGACACGCGCTCAGACCGCGCAACCCCAGGCTCCCGCCCGCCAGCCGGCGGAACCACAGCTCCCGGCAGCCCGCGGGGCGCTCCCACGAAGCCCGGAAGCCGCCGTTCCTCCCGCCACCCCCCTTGCTGATCGCCTGCCCCTCAATCCCAGAACCCGAGCTCGCGCTGACCCCGGCGCTGGAGCTGCTTTGACGCCGGCTGCAGCAGCCATTCTCTTCTCGTAGCAGCATGGTGGGCCCAGCTCCGGCCATTTGCCCTGGGGCCTCCTCCAGGCCCTTCAACTTCCTGAGAACCTTTCGAGTCCAGTGGCCTGAGATCTCGCGAGCGCTCCCGATCACTTTTCTTTCGCGAGATCACCTCTTCTCCTCCTCTTCCTTCTAGTCTCCGTGGCAACCGCAGAGATATCGCGAGCTTCTACTTTTCCGGAGCTGTGGCTTACTGAGGCCTATTACGCTGATTGTCTTAAAATATCGCCAGAAATATACCTCTAGTTTCTTACACATTCTTCAGGAAGCCTGGAAAGGAGGGAGGATATTTTCTCTCATTCTTCCCTCCCCCTTGTTTTTCTGCTTCGCCAGATAGCCAGTCCTAAATATCTCCTGTAGCCCAGGCCAATCTGAGTTGAAGTGGAGGGCATTCGTTAACCCCCTAAGGACGCAACTCAATTATTTGGACCCTCTTGCCGGAGTCCGGAATCAAACTACATTTCCCGCTAGCGCACGTAATCCAAGCCCCCTTCTCGCCCACACAGTGTTTGAGCTCAGAGGACGGTGGCCGGAAAAGGACAATGGTTTCCATGTCAGCGGAGAAACGCGCTCCCCTTAGCTCCTTGACGCAGAGGGAGGATGTCAGTAGGGAGTGTGTGCTGATGAGCAAGTAAGCAACTAAGGGAGCCTGTGCCCAACAGAACTAAAGCTATGCCACGCCGGGGCCTAGTGGCTGGGCCAGACTTTGAGTTTTTCCAGCGTCGCTATTTCACGCCGGCGGAGGTGGCCCAACACAATCGACCGGAAGACCTCTGGGTGTCTTACCTGGGCTACGTGTACAACCTGACGCCGTTGGCACAGGAGTACAAAGGTAAGGGCCACACTGGGCTAGGATCTGTGTGTGTGTTTGGGGGTGCTTGGTTCTTGGATGGCCGGCAGTGACGGCGGCTGCTCCTTCCCAGGGGACCTGCTGCTGAAACCCATCGTGGAAGTTGCGGGCCAGGACATCAGCCATTGGTTTGACCCAAAGACTAGAGACGTGAGTTCTGCTGGAACCCGGGGGTGGGGGTGGGGGTGGGGCTGGATAGTGGGTGTGGGAAGGAAAAGCCGGGACTAGGCCAGAGCCCAAGATAGTGACTGCTCCGAATCCCATACCCGCTTTAAAGATCCTCAAGCACATAGACCCGCTGACCGGCTGCCGGATGTACCGTACACCGCGGGGCCGCTTCGTACACGTCCCACCTCAGCTACCCCGTTCTGACTGGGCCAATGATTTCGGGAAGCCCTGGTGGCAGGGGTCGCGTTACGAGGTGGGGCGGCTGTCCGCCAAGACCCGGAACATCCGCATCATTAACACGCTTACGTCGCAGGAGCACACACTGGAGGTGAGACCTGGGAGCTGGGGGTAAATTAGAGGGAACTGGGGATCCAAGCGGATCTCCAGGCTGATCACCAGGCTGATAGCTCTCCATAACCGGTGAGGGCTGTATTTCCTCCCCCTTTAGCAACTGAGGAAGGCAACCACTGAGGTCCCCAGGGTTGGGACCTCCAGAAGCACAGGTCCTTCATAGGCCCAGGGTAGCAGTTTGTGCATCTTAGTGATGGCCATCCTTGGGAGCTTGAGTGCATCTTAATGATGGCCATCCTTGGGAGCTCTTACATTGCTGTGTTTTGGACAGCAAGGAGACTATATTTCTTTGCTCTATTTAGTCTGCTCTATTTGGGGATGATGTGGGGGGGGGGGTGGCTTTGACCCTTCAGGCCCATCTGACTGTTAGAAGCGGCTGCCATGAAAATAGATAGGACTTTGGGGCCTTTCATTACATGTTGGCGCTTCAACTTCATTTCTGGGACTGTGGGAGTGCCTGAAGCTGCTATCTGCCAAGAGAGGCATTCTGATCCCAGCTCTATCATCTCTTAGGCTCTTGGCCTCTGCTTGGAGGGTGTGTGTGTGTGTGTGTGTGTGCACACTCCATCCAGAATTCTTGGGGTGGGGTGCTTCCGTGTTCTCCAGGTGGGGGCCCTGGAGTCAATGTGGGAAATCCTACACCGCTATCTTCCCTGTAACTCACATGCTGCCAGCTACACGTGGAAATATGAAGGGAAGAACCTGAACATGGACTCTACTCTGGAGGAGAATGGGATCCGGGATGAGGATGAAGAATTTGATTTGCTCAATATGGACAGTACACTCCACATACCTGCAATACTGCTCTACTTCAATGATGACCTTACTGAAATATGAGGAAGTAGTTATATGCTCATGTAGACTCAAAGCACACTTTGAGTTGAGCTGTTTCTGGGCCCTGAAGAGGTAGGAATGGGGAAGCCTGGACCTAGACCTCCACACCCCTCTGGGATCTGGCCTGCAGTTCTTATGCCCTTCTGAAGTCTAAAGGTCCTGTTCCTTAACTCCATTACAATTTGCTCTGAGAAAGTTAGGGAGGATGCTAGAAGTGAATTAATTTTTAGGAATGATACAGGAAGACAAAGATATCTTGGATTAGAAAGATGTAGAAAAGAAAGGTCAGATCAAGCTCAGTCAGAACTTTTTACAGTAAAAGAGAAGTCCTACACAGGGATGAGGGGTGGAAGAACTCTCTTGGTGATGATGGAAATGGGAGCTGGAGGAAGATGAGATTTACAAAGAGAGGAATAAGAACTGTCTATAACTGACCACACAAAACTGGCTTATCTCCCTTCTTAAAGTAGTATTTGGCAGCTAAGCCCCAGGAGAAGAAAGGAAGTAAATGGTTACCAGGTAATTCAGGCTGGACATCATACTAGGTACTAAGCCATCAGGTAACTGCCATTATCCCTATTTTACAGATGAGTCTTCTGAAGCTTAGGAATAGTTAATAGCATGAAGACACACTAGTTACTAATAATCATAGCAGGCTGCAAACCCAAGTCTGCCCAACTTCAAAGTCCATGTTCTCCTCAAAATCTAATCTCATGCTAACATTTGTAACCACTCTCAGATCAAGTGTTTGGAATGTGGGTTTGTTCTAGGGCAGTTGCACAATGGGGAATTGTAGGCCTATTATATAGTCAGCCACTTCTCTCTGCAGTGGTAGTTTTTGAAAGGGAGTTAGCAGAGTTC
Organism: Cabassous unicinctus; assembly: GCA_029593785.1. Taxonomy (NCBI): domain Eukaryota; kingdom Metazoa; phylum Chordata; class Mammalia; order Cingulata; family Chlamyphoridae; genus Cabassous; species Cabassous unicinctus. The sequence goes on from JAQZBX010038817.1 coordinate 9,718, forward strand.
TCCAGTAGCAGCAGAGGAGTCAGGGAAGAGGAAGTGTCAGCTAAGCAATAGCTCTTGAGGCTACTTTCTGCAAAATTTTTCTTCTGATTTTTTGAGGCAAAGCAGTGAGAATTTACTTACTCCAGGAAAAACTATAGGGTGAGAGAAGGGGCCAGGGTATTGAGATGTTTGGATCGGGGAACAAAAAGGGGAAAACAGAACAGTATGTTCAGGATAGACCTGGACCACTTAGGGAAAGTAAGGAAAACAAGGTGGACTTTGCTCAATGGTAACTTAAAAAATGGACTTGACAGGGGTAATGTAAAGAGAGGAGCCAAGTAAACCAGAAAACTCTCCTGGTGACCATAAGAAAACAACCATGGGGGGCAGAGGTCAGATTTGGTGGCCTTTAACCTAAGCAGGGAAAGGGAATGAATAACAGACAGGCGAACCTCCTGGCAGCAGGCAAAAAAGAATTAGGGAGAAGTTAGTGCCTCTTCCTGGCAACTGGGCTCAGCGTAGTGGAGGATGGCCCCTGTGAGACCCTGAGGGGATGCATGGGAGTTTTCTGAAGGGCTGGCATGAACAAAGGTGGAGACATCCATACTGAGGGCTTCCATTCAGTTCCATGCAATGCAGGAGTCCATGAATCATCTGAACCAATCATTTTGACGTTTAACTCACATTCGTTTTGTATCTTTTTTGCTCAATTAAACCCTAAACTATTTGAGAATTAAAGCTATGCAGTCCCTCTAGCACCAGCCTCTGAGCCTGTACATATGGGATGTGCTCATTTTCCTGTTCTAGCCTGCCCCTCTTCTGGAGTCTCCTACTTGAGTTCCTCTTACCAGAAATGAATCCCTCACCCCACACATGTTGTCAATCTCCAAATAGTTTCTACTCCTAAATATCTCTGGAATCCATCTTCTTTTCTCCAGGCCACCATCACCTCTTGCCCAGACTGCTGTGGAAGCTTCCTAACCTGTCCCTTATTTCTGTTGCTACCCTGTACACACAACAGTTAGAATGATCTTTGAAAAAAAAAAAACACCTAAGTATCTAACTTTCCTGCTTCAGATTCTTCAGTAGCTTCCAATTGTTTTAAGAATAAAGTCCTAAATTCCAAAACCTTGCATAATTCAGGCCCTGACTATCTTGGTTCCCTGGCTTTCAGTTCCTTAATATATTCTTGCCTCAAAGCCATCACACCAATTGTTCTTTCTTCCCTAGAGAGAATGGAGGGATCACTCTCCCCTCCATTCTTCACCCAGCTGATCCTAAATGTGTCTTCCTCAGGGCCTTCCCTGATTTCTCAGTCTACATCAAGACTCCCAGTTAAAGCTTCTCCCAGCACCATGCATTTGCATTCAGAGTACTTATTACAATTGTAATTTTAAAAGGATGGATGCAATTGGCTGGCTGGCTGCTAGACTGTAAGCTTATGAGGGCAGAGATCTTGTACTTTGCTGTATTCCCAGTGCTGGGCACACATATGCTGCTCAATAAATTTTGATTGAATCAACTCAAATGTTAGTGAATTCATCTGTCTGTAATAACTAGTGGATGGGATGCTGTATTTTGGCAGGCAGGGTGAGACCAAGAAATAGGATGTCTGGACCCTGTGCTCTAGGTCTGTATCCACAAGCATCTTTCTCTGCTCCAAGACCAAAAATTACTTGGGGCAATCCACCTGTCATTTCCCCATATGACCACCAGGTGGCTGTAATCACCTAGAGAGCCAGGGACAGGGAACAGACCAACCTCAAGCACCCAACAGGTTAGGATTGAAGTGGTTATTTGAGATTTATAGTGAGAGGGAAGAGTCAAGGAAAAAAAGGAAAGAAAAAAGAAAACCTACATAGCCATCATTCTATTAGCATTGGTTTTATTCCTACTTTTAATTCTTCCACCAGCACATGCCAAAGAAAGGCGTGCAGTTTGGGAAATGATAGGACAAATAGGGAGACCTTATTACAGATGTGGATGTATACAGGGTGAGGTGCAGAGCTGAGAAAGGTAAAAGACATAAATAGAATACATTCATTAACATTGACTTTTCTTCTTTTTTTAAATAAAGCTTCCCACTAGGCACTGCCTTTTCCCCTAAATATCCAAGACTGGGTATTTGCATAAGGGGTATGTACATAATGCCTCAGCCTAAAACCTAGCATGTAAATAGAACAGGAGCATGGGGTCCAAGGACTTGTGATGCTCTCTTTCGGTTTAGAAGGAGGTTGGGTGGAGGAGGGAGTATGAAAAGAAAAGCTGGCATCCTCAGTAAACCATAGCAGCTTCAAAGGACTCAGCTGGCAAGTATTTCCCATGAGCCATGGTTTCTACATGTACACATCACTGGGGTAACATAGAGATGTAAAAGGTCTCACTTCCTACGCCCTATCCTCATTGGGATAAAACATACATACATAAAAAGGTAAATTAAAATAGTACATGGTAAAGCACCAAATATGTGGTATAGAAAAAGTTTCCACCCTCTTGGCAAGCCACAGGCAGATTCTTAACCTGAACCTCCTGAAACGGTTTCTAAATATTTGTGTGTGTGTGCGTGTGTTCAGATGTGTATTATTTTGAAGATGTTATGATTTCCATCAGATTATCAAAATGGCCTAACCATCCCCTTCCCCCAAGGAGCATGTGCACATGCATGCGCACACAAATGTGAAAACAATAAAGACCCTCAAGAGTAAAATATCAAATTGACACTATAATGTGGTCCCATGATTCCTGGCACTCTCAATGTTCTGTTCTCAACCTGCTTTATACCCACCCTCTTCTGACGGCAGAAATTCCTAAAAGCTTTAAAGTTTGTGGCTAAATTTATGACTACATTGAAGCATTTTACCACTGTCCCAAAATTTTGATATGGATGTACCTTGGAGCTAAGTGAGGGATCAATCATTTGGGCTTGGGATTGTAACATCCAGTTATGTCTTCAGGATAAGGGTAAGGCCCCCAGCCCCCACCACTGAGTTGAGGGACACCCCATATAACCGTGTTGATATTGGGAGAACAGCCAGTTTATGATGGATCAGCTAGAGCACATGGAAGTTTAATTGTAGAGAAAGCTCACAGAATTTGAAACCTGAATTATCTTTGAAAGTCAAAGATCAGGCATTCAGAATACAGATATGCAGCCCGAGTACTGGTGGGTATTCTAGACACGTGGAAAGCACTAAAATAAAAGCTGGTGAATTAATTAGTGAATGAGCAATATTTGTGCTGCTAAATCCTTCTGATCTTCCTATACAGTAATAAGGAAGATGAAATACATAATCTTGCCCTTAAGGAAGAGTTTAGAGGGGTAGATATTCCTCTACCATAGTATATTGGTTGAGAATGTATTTGGCTGCATGTAACAGAAATCAGAATACTGTGGCTTATCTACAAAAGATTAATTTTTCTCACATAACAAGAGGTCTGGAGTTAGTGATGTAGTGACTCCAATAGATCATCAATGAGTCTCAAGCTTCTGTTTTCCCACGTTTGTCCTCATGCTTATCACCTTCTTGGCTGTTCTACTTCCAGCCTGTATTGTGGGAAGAAAGGAGAAAAGGGGAAGGAAGAAAGGACAGTGCCAACATTAAGAAGGCAAAAATTTTCCCAGACATCCTTAGCACACCTTTGATTACATCTCAGTAATAGAAATGTGTTACATGACCACTCCTAGCTGGAAGGGAGCCTGGGACTTTGAGTATTTTATATTGGCATCCAAAAAACAAGCAGGGTCTACTGCTGTGGGAGTAGAATGGACACTGGGTAGGAACTAGCAATGCCTTCCACAAGTAGTGTGAAAAATGCTCTTCATTCATTCATTTAAAAAAAAAAGTTATTAAGCACTTTTTGCCAGGGAATGTTCTAGATCTGGGGATACAGCAATGAATTGGACAGGCAGGTTCCTCCTTTATTGGAGCTTACAATCTGGTGAATAAAACATAATAAACAAATAGGATCATTTCAGATAGTAGTAAAAGCTGTAAAGACAATCACGTGAGAGAGTGATGGCTCGAGTACAAGGACTTATCTGCATTACCTGCAGATCTGCATTTACCTGCATTAAATCACTTAATTCTCCCAACAACCTTCAGAAATAGCTCCTAAAAGGAGGGAAATCAAAGCACAGAGAGGTTAAATAACTTGCTGAAAGTCATTCAACTAGTAAGTAGCAGATCTGAGCTTTGAACCAAGCTAGCCACACTCTACAGCCTACCCACTTAACTGAGTTGTACCATCTCTATGCATGACAAACACAGAATGCTGTTCCAGTTATCTATTGGTGCTTTGTAAACCATCCCAAAACTTAGTGGTTTAAAACAACTGCCATCATTTATTTCGATGATGAATATGCAACTCAGACAGGGTTCAGTGAGGATAGCTCATTTCTTCTCCAAAAAGTGTCAGCTGGGGTGGATTGACTGGGAGTTGGAGGATCCACTTCCAAGATGGCTCACTCCCATGGCAGGCAAGGTGATGGTGGCTATTGGGTTCTCCGTGTGGGCTTCTACGTGAACAGCTCCATCTTCCTCACAGCCTGGTGTCTAGGTTCTAAGAGTGAGCATCTCAAGAGAACCAGGAGGAACTTGAATTACCTTTTATGACCTAGCCTCAAATACAAGGGGAGGGGGAGAGGGAGGGAGGGAGGGAATTGACCTCATCTCAGTGGGAAAAGTGTCAAAATTACATTGTAAGAAAAACATATGAATGTGAGATAGTATTGTGGCCAATTTTGGAAAAACAACTGGCCACAGATGTATTAGAGGCAAAAGAAGGGCTATCAAATCCAATTTAGGGTTGGGGTAGAGAGGGGATCCTTGAAGGTTTGTATGTGGTAGGGGTGGGATGGGGCATTGATAAGTCTTCTTGAAAACCCAGGTTGGACTCTCGTCCTATCAGCCATTTATTCAATTCATTCAAAACACAAAAATAATGAGCATCTGCTACATGTCAGGCGCAAGGCTGAACTCTGGATACAATAATTAACAAGACACAGTTTCTGCCCTCAAGGATCTTACAGTTTAGTGGAAGATTCAGAAGAAGTTTGTGAGCCCCTTAACTTGGCATCCTGCTTGCATTTTTACACAGCAGCCAGGAGGAGCTTTTAAAATGCACATTTGGGCAGGACGGGGTGGTGGTGTAGAGGTGCAGAGGCAGTAGTATCTGCAGAGGCTATAGATAGAGTCCCCCCTTCTCTGGAGAACAATATCTATGGGGGAAAGTGGGCATCTGCTCTGGAAGAAGAGAGTGAAGAGGAACCCAAACTGAAGTATGAAAGGCTTTCTAGTGGGGTAACTGAAATTCTTCAGAAGGATGCAGCTAGCTGCATGACAGTCCGTGACAAGTTTTTGGCATTGGGCACACATAATAGCAAGGTTTATTTACTTGATGTCCAAGGGAACATCATTCAGAAGTTTGATGTAAAACATGAAAGTGAAGCAAGCATTTAAAAAAATTAATGAACATTGATTTATAGGGAAGATGGCACTGGAGTAGGTCAGGCAGGGCACAGCTCCCTTGCAAGATAGGGGAAAAGGGGGCAGAAATTGTTCGAGGGAGCTGCTCTGGGATCTGCAGACCAGGAGAGTGCCACATACATGGTCCAGGAGGGATTGGGGGACAGAGAAATGCAGAGGCCAAAAGGAAAACTGAGTTACTAGCCCCCACCATTGGGAAAGCCTCCCATCCCCCACCCTTGAGGTAAACAGCCTGGGTAAAACCTGCAGCTGAGTGGCCAACGGAGAGGGGAAAGAACATATTCCTCCCTGGGAAGAGGGAGGGTACAGCAGAAGGCTGAGTGTGGTTTCTCTCAGCGAATTTAAACAGCTTAGCCCAGCTATGAATCACTGGCTCAGAAAATTCAGTCAGTAGAAACTGATTCAACTTTGTGGAAAGGTATGCCAAAGAGTGCCACCTTCTGGCCAGCCGATAAAGTGAAGGAAAACAAGGCTTGTCTCTTGTTCCTTTCCCAGGCTGGGTTGATCTGGTCTGCACCCCATTCCTGGGTCCCTGGCCCTGTTTTGATAACTTAAACAGGGTAATCTTAAAGTTTGAGGAAAAAACAAACCAACAGTCAAAGAAGAGCTATGAAACAAAACCACCAGGCAAGAGAGAGAAATTAACCAACAGAGAAAAATCACCAACATAATCAGATGCCTAGATATCAACATATTACAAGCCATACTAAGAAACAGTAAGATATGGCCCATCCAAAGGAACAAACCAAGAATCCTGATGAGACAAAGTATTTAAGACAACTAATCAATGATGTTCACACA
>JAQZBX010038818.1:0-23276 GCA_029593785.1 Cabassous unicinctus
AGAGGCTTAGATTACATACATGCCACACAAAAAATATAGGGATTCGCATATGCCCCCCTCCCCATACCTCCCACACTGTCCCACATAAACATCCTTCATTAGTGTAGCACATTCACTGCAATTGATAAACGCATCCTGGGGCTTTGCCACCAAGCATGGACATGTGTATGGACATACACATTGTAGTCCACACTCTCTCCCACACAGCTCTGCATGTTATGTGATGATATAAAGTGGCCTATATCTGTCATTGCAATGTCACTCAGGACGATTCCCAAGTCCCGAAAAAGCCCCCATATTACAACTGTTTTTCCCTCTCCCTGTCCCCAGAGCCTCCAGTGGTTACTGCCTCCACATCAACGTTGTAATTTCTTCTGATGCTAGAATCACAATATGTCTATGGTAGAATACCAGTAAGTCCACTCTAGTCCATAGTTCATTCCCCAATCTTGAGGATTCTGGGACGGTGATGTCCACTTCACCTCTAATTGAGAGGAGGCTTCGATCCCATACAGCCGATGGATGGGACTCTCTTGCTTGCAGTTGTTGGCTCTCTTGTTTCCTTGGTATGGTGGTTGTTAATACTCACCTCCTTATTAGTTGTCCTGGGTGAGTCCAATGAACTGGAGAGTAGGTGTTGCAACTCCGCTGAGGTTCCGGGCCCAGCTGGCACATGGACAGCCCAAAGACTCCAGTCTCTGGGCATACACCTACAAAATCCAGCACCCAAGTATAGGTTTAAATAGAAGGGACAGATGAGCCATGTGTAGGGAAGCCATAATTGAATCCAACTCTGTCACTCTCAGGAGCACAAACTCCAAAGTAGGGTCCACTGGCAAGGCACCAAAGAATGGCTCTTCTAAGTTTAGTTTTTACTTCAACAAAATGTTTTGAGTACCTGCTGCATGTCATGCACTGTGCCAGGCACCAGAAATTATTTCCTTTAAGAAAATCAAAAGCCAGAGTTAAATTTGTTTGTTTTCTAATAACATAACAAATTATGGAATATGTATATGCCCTTTGGGGTCTTTGGGTAGAATGAGAAACACATTTTTCAGTGTGATCTGTCATAATAAGCCAGAAGCCTTTTGTGTTTAGAAGGTAAATTTAATGGCTATTCTTTTTATAAACGATGGTATTTGACAGCTTAGAGTAAGTTTCAACAGATTTTTACCTAAGATATTAGAGAACTTTAGTTTGATTTCTGATACCTTTAAATCACACTAAGAATGAACTATTTCATTCCAAATGTTTAATTACTAACCTACCACATTTACTCTTATGGTAGTGAGAGTAAAGATAATCCTTCAGGTTAAGTAATTCCAAGGTTGCAGAAGATAACTCATTGATGAGACAGTAGAGAGACTTGAACTTAAGAACATTATTTTGGGCCTGATAGGTCAGGGGGATTACTTACTTCTTTTGCCTGTCTATGCTGTATCTAAAGGTCCATTTATAAAATGTTTTTAGGAATAGCCTTTTCCTCTTAAAACTAAATTTTTCTGATATTCTTAGTAGCAATCTGTGTAAATTTTCCTCGACGCGATCGATAACGAAACTTGCATCTTTTTAACATACTACCCAGGGCTGTCATAGTGCCCCTCATATTAAAAGCAGTGTTTTCCATACCTTTCCTCCTCTGTCCCCTCTTCTACTGTGATTAATTTTGTAAAAACAGCTGAGGCTTATTTTTAAGCACCATGAGTAAAACAACACTCAAACAAAGGGAAGTAATTAATAAGGAACTGTACTTTAAATACTCACTTCCATTTAATTTAACATTCATTTTAATTAATGTGTTGACTCTGTGATCAAGAAAGTATACCTTTAAGTTGGAGGTGAAGAAGCCTTCTGTTGTCTTAAATTTATTAAGTATGCAAATAGTGATGATACCAAACATTCTTTTTATTGATTGCTTACTGTGTAAGGGATTGTATTTTTATATTTACTTTTTTATGTGTATATATTTTAGCCTTTTGTAGAAGAAGCAATTCCTAATCTTCACAGCCCACCAACCACAAGCACCTCAGCCCTAAACAGCTTAGTGGTCTCTTGTGCATCTGCTGTTGGTGTGAGAGTCGCTGCTACATATGAAGCTGGGGCCTTGTCTCTTAAGAAAGTTATGAATTTTTATAGTACAGCCCCGTGCGAAACTGGAGCACAGGCAGGCATTAGTTCCACAGGTCCAGAAGGTCTGAAAGATAGCAGAGAAGAACAGGTTAAACAGGAATCAATGCAAGGAAAGAAAAGTTCAAGTCTTGTGGATATCAGAGAAGAGGAATCCGAGGGAGGCAGCCGAAGACTCTCCCTGCCGGGTCTGTTGTCACAAGGTAAGGAAATGGCCAGATTTTGTGAATTGAGTTTTGGCAAATCTAAGATCCCCTTACTTCACAAGCTATGTTATAATAAATTAGTTTTCCTAATTATTAAGGCTGACAGATTCAAATGTCAAATTTTACTTAATTTTGGCCATTTTGTGTGGTTTTAAAAGAAAATTACATACTTTAGAAATAACTATAGAACATAACCTTTTCTTCTGCTTATGAACCTTATTTTGTTGTTCTGGAATATAGCAACAACCTCCCCATTTCCTAATTGGGACCCATATTCCAGATTGATGAGATTGCAGATAAGTGACCATTAGATAAGTGAGGAATTCCTCTGCTTGGCCTGAAAGAAGAGATAATTCTAGCATCCCCACATAATTTATGCTTAAGCTTCAGTAAGAGAAAACTTCATTTCCTAAAGCCATTAGCGTATGAGGAATAGTATACAGTTGGTTCTTCTACATTTCTCAGCTCAACAATCTTGGTCATCTAGACCTTTGCTTCTCAAAATGTAATTTGTAGACCAGCAGCATCAATGGCCCCTGGGAGCTTGTTAGAAATGCACAATCTCAGGCACCACTCCAAACTTACTGAATCACAATATGCATATAACACAATCCCCAGGTGATTAGTATGCATGTTAAAGTTTGAGAAGCATTGGATTAGATCAAGAGTTGGCAAACTTTTTCTATAAAGGACCAGAGAGAAATGTTATGATTTAGGGACCGTACAGTCTCTGTCACAACTGCTCAAGTGTACTGTTGTTCTAGAAGAGCAGCCATAGACAATATATAAACAAATGAGTAAGGCTATGTTCCAGTACAACTTTATTTACAAAAACAGGCAGTGGGCTGTATTTGACCATGGACTGGAGTTTGCCAACCCCTGGTTTACTCCCTTTTATACAAAGCTCCGAAGTTAGGAATCCTAGACTGTACTAAAACAACTTACCTTTTCTGATCCTGTTTCCTGCTTTGCTTCTTGTCCTAATGACTTACTACACTCTCTTAGGCCATTTGAGCCATTCTCTTATCCTGCCTCCTAATTCTCATTGCCATTAGATTTTCATCTACACAGATAAATCTCTTAATCCTAATAAATTTAAATATGCACGTATGTATATGTATGTAGGTGTGTATGCATGTATATGTGTGTGTATCTATGTAAGAAGGCCCATGGGTTCTGATAAGTCTGATGGAGAATCTTGTGCCAAAATTTTCTTATTCTAAAATGTCCTTTAACATTTCAAGTGTAAATATATTTGAGATCTCCTTGAACCACAAATAAGGAATATTGTTTTTTTGGTCATGTCATTAGACCAGATGAAATATATAATCCTACTAACAGACTTATTTCCTGAGGTTAATTTGTATGTAGTTATCTAAAATACCTGTAGAAAAATTTTACTTGTATTCTTTTTCTTTCTCTTAAAATTATCTGGAATATATCCTTAAGGAAACACTAGGTTTATTTGAGTCTCTTTGTGCATACAAGTGGATAGTACACTTACCAGAAAAGATGGTCACTTTATTGTGGCCCACGATTAAATGGCTGACTGACTAAGTCTAACTTAGTGACATTTGATGTGACATTTTTTTCTTAGAAACATACTGCCACCAAATTGGTACATTCTGCTTTGAAATGGGAAAATTATATTTGTCAGCCTTAATGTAGTTTTTAAGCATATTGTTTAGAATACACGTTCCACAGGATAGCAATAGATGTTATATAGAAAAGGATTCTGTGGCCTAATGTTTGGAAGCAGGCCTGGGTTAGACAAATTTAAACAGGGCTTTTCAGCATTGCTAATGTATGTGCGAATCTCTACAGGGGAAGTGGTAGGAGGGTAGAATTCAGTATGCAGCATTTGCCCAACTCATTTGACTATTAAATCCCCTTTTCTGCAGAGAACCCATAAAATATGCTTCAAAAATATCATGTTAATGCATTTCTCTGAAAATTAGTTTATCAAATATCTTCTTTTCCTACCTCCCACCCCCACCCCCACCCTTTCTTCTTCACCCTGTCCGTGTTTTATTTTCAGTTTCCCCCAGGCTCTTAAGAAAGGCTGCACGGGTGAAAACTCGGACAGTGGTTCTGACCCCTACATACAGTGGAGAAGCAGATGCACTCCTCCCTTCTCTAAGAACAGAGGTGTGGACCTGGGGGAAAGGGAAGGAAGGGCAGCTGGGGCATGGCGATGTGCTGCCGAGGTAATTGCTACCTGTGTTTACAGTAGGAACTGGCTTAAACAAATAACCTTTCTCCTGTCACTGAGGTCTAGCAGGAAAGATTCTGTGGAAGTCTCTTAATCTCAGTTTCCTCCTGGAGGAAATCTATTCCCTTGTAGTTCCAGACTGTTATGTCTCCTTAGCTCTGATAAAAAGTTGTCACCTTGGTTGTAAATTTGTTCCAAACAATAAAAGACTTCAGTATCTCTGGTGCACCTTTCCATCTCCTCTTATGTGCATAATCATCTTGGCATACAGAAAATGGTGTTGGGAATAAGATGGTGTTTCATTGGGACACTTAAATAGTTCAAATTTTTACCTTAGAGCCAAAAGTTTTTTTGTTTGTTTTGTTTTAAATAATGGCTTTAATTGTCATTTTAAGTATACGGTAGGGGGAAAGTGTGCTTTAATTAAATGTACATCATACCAGTAATGCTGCCAAGGTTGGAAGTTACTGCTAATGGCCAACGTTTTTGTTGTTGTTGTTGTTGTTGTTGTTTTGCCACTTGAAAGCTGTCTCTCTGCCCCTGCCAGAATTACTATAACTGAGACATTAAACTGTGTCCGTGTGCTTCAGGGGAAAACTCGTTTTATTTAAGAGGAACTTTTATGATATTAATAAATTAGATATTTGTGAAATTTGTAGGTGAAGTTTAGGTATATCTAAAGCAGTTAATATAAATATCTCCATTCCTAGCAGAGTGAAGTCATCTAAGGAATATTAAAAAATTATTTCTTAACTTTCCGTTATGGTTCGTTATATTTCATTGTGACCTAAATTTACTCTCTGCCATAATATCATTTTATGATTCTTAACAGATTCTGAATCCTGGGGTTAGTTATTGATAAAAAAAAGATTAGATTAAAATCATCTAAAAATTATTTAGAATATTTAGGAATAGATTGAACATATGTTCAGTATTTTTACATTAATGATTTTCTTTTGAAAATGTTCATTTTTGCTTGAAAGTACTTATTCTGCAATTTGAGAAAGTCTATGATTCTTGCTGAGAATACTTCTTACTTTGAGTTTGTGTGTGTATGTGTATGTTTTCTTTAAGGCTTCAACCATTGTGTGTAAAATGTTTGGATGGTAAAGAAGTAATCCATCTGGAGGCAGGTGGTTACCATTCACTTGCACTTACTGCAAAATCCCAGGTAGGAGACAAACTATTAAGTGCTGACATTCTTTTCATGGATGACCAACACAGCAAGATTAGATCATCACTTATTATCTGTTATGTGTCAGGCAACAATACCATTTTTCATTTGATATTTCTAATGTTTTACATGGTGTTTATTCCCATTTTACAGATGAGAAAAGTAAGATTATAAGCAATGATATAATTTGTCTAAAGTCACTTACGTGATAGTGAACTTGGATTTAAACACTGGTCTACCTGACTATGAAGCTTTCTATTATGCTGTCATCTAAAAGTAGAACCAGAAATTTTCCAGGGTATTGGTGAATTTTCATTTGTACTTAGGTGAAGACATTAAGAAAAGAAAACACAAGACATTTTTCTTTAAAAAAAATTGTGGGACCTGAAAGTAACCTTCAGAATCACTTAAACAATCCTATATATATAAACCCTCTTAAGAAAAGTATTTGTTTTAAGTTATTCTTGTATATTCAGATAAGGATTCTTCACCAATCACTTTATCTTTTTGGGAAACCAATAAAGGATTCTATATCCTTGAAATATTTGTTCTTGGAGAGTAAACAGGAGGTGAGCACGTAAATTTTGAAAAAGTACAGAAAGTAAGGGTGAACATTGGCCTTATAAAATATATTATAAAACTACAAACCAGTTAGTAGAATAGAAATATGCCTGTAGACTAGAAGTAGACTCAGGTATATATGAGAATTCAATATATGATAAACATGACATTCAAATCAGTTGGGGAAACAAGACTTGAGTATTTGGTGAATGCTGTTGGAACCACTGGCTTCTCATCTCTAGAAGAAAAAAATTAACCTTACACATTCCACTTCCAGATGGAATAAAGATACAAATGTTAAAAAATCGAACCTTTCACGTATTAGAACAAATTTAGGTTAATTTTTCAGTAATCCGAGGAGTAGAAAAGGATGTGACATCAAAAGCAGATATTAGAAAGTAAAGATGATATATTTGTCTACATGAAAATGCAGCAGTCCTGAACAACAAAAAACACCACAGACAAAATTAACAAACTGGGAAGAAGTATTTGCAGCATATATGGTAAAGGGTTGCTGCTCTGGTATGTAAAAAAAATGTTGTCAAAAGATATTAATATTCTGTTCCTAAAAGAAGAAATGGAAATGGCCAGCAACAAATGACAGCATGAAATGGTCAACCAAAATGCAAAACAAATTTAAATTAAAACAATGAAATAATTTCCTCACCTATCAGATTTGCAAGGATTGTACTTAAAACAGTGTCAGTGGGGATGTAGGTGGGGGAATAGGGTTACATGTTGCTAGCAGGAATGCAAATTGGATCTTTCTGAAAGGCATTTTGTCAGTATGTAACAAAAATCAAAAAGCGCATATTTACTGACTGAGAATTCTTTGCCTAGGATTTATCCCAAGGAAATTTATATATACAGATATTTATATTCAAGGATTTTTAATATCAATTTTTAAATATTAAAGAATTGGAATGAACATAATAATAAATATACTTGCTTCAGTAGATAATTGATTAAAATATACCCACAGTGAAATTATATGTAATTATTTAAAATGATGTAGATCTTATTGACATATAAAAAATGTCATTGCCTAGTGTTACATGTGAAAAAGCAGGTCTCAGAGCAGCCTTTATAGTACAGGCCCATTTTGCACTTTACGCTTTGTATATACATTATGTTTATCTTGTAGACATTAAGATTTATGGAAGGATATGTATGTGTGTTCGTTCCCAAAACAACATGGTAGTTGCCTCTAAGTAGTCAATTTATCAGTGTTTTTCACTTTCTTTATATTTTTTTGTACTGCCACAGTCATGTAACAATGACCATGAATTACTTTTATAATCAGAATAAACAAAACCATTTTCATTACACATAGTCATTGTATTGTAGTTTTCTTTTGTCTGTAATGGAACATAGATACTTCTGTTTCTTCTACAATGACTCTTCCTACTTGAAAAGCTTTCCAGTCATTCCATAGTACTCTTATCTACAGACTAAGGAATCATGATTTTGTTGTTGTTGTTATAGTACCCACGTTTATTTTTTCATCCCTTTCTTTGTACCAGGCAGTATAGTGTAATTCCTGGGATTAAATCCTAATCCTGTGTGCCACTTAGAAGTTTGTGACTTTGGATATGTTACCCTCTCTGGACCAGTTTCCTTATCTGTTAAAAAAAAGAAAAACAAAAGGATTTTTTTTAATGATTAAACAATAAATCGTATACGAAAATGTTAAGAATGTTGTGTGGCAGGCAGTAGGCACCTGAAAAGTGTTGGTTATTGTCGTTGCTATTGTTAGTCCTTGGTACTGTTAACTATTAGCCTTCATAGGTGTTGGTAGCCTTCTTAGTCTACTCTTTCTGCTCATTATCTCTGGTTTTGTTTAAAAGTGAATTTTCTTAATATCTGTTATTTTAAAGATTGGAAAGGGTAATATAAGTAATGTATGTGTAACTATTGATGTGTGTGTATGTATATAAAGTTATAGTAAGTTCAGAGTTGACAAGCAATATCAGATTCACAACTTACTTTCCTGTGGTTTCCTGATAGGTTTACTCATGGGGTAGCAATACCTTTGGTCAGCTTGGGCATTCTGATTTTCCAACAACAGTTCCTCGTCTTGCAAAGGTACATTTATGAACTTGATAACTTTTACAGCAACTTATTCCAGAATTTTGAGGTGTAGCACATTGTATTTCTCCATATCTTGTTTTTAAAAAATTAGAAAAATTGCATATTTGTAGATTATAGTTGATTTGATATTCTTAATTTTTTTTTTTAAAGCATGAAGCCATTTGTTTTCAAGCTAAATGATTTTTTGTTTTGTTTGGATGTGTTAGTTTATGTTTCTAATTAGTCTCCACTGTTCATTAAATATTCATAGTTCTTTTTTATGTAAAAAATAAAAAATGAAAAAGTTCTTTCTTTTAAAACACAAATGTTTCTAGGGCTGAGATGTTGACATCTGAGCTTTACATTACCAAATATCTACTATTTGACTTCTCACTTAAATTTGACTTTTATATAACATTTTTGGTAATGTTGTTTTTTTACATCCATAGTAGTAAAACCTTTTTGTAAGCCTTTTCATTTTCTTTAGTGGAGCTAAATGTGTAGGTAGTTTTTCACTGATATGTAAACTGAGTTCACTTATGTAAACTGTTTATATGCTATTCAGAGACTGGTAATTTCTAGTCCCTTTGAAGCAATTCTAGAGGAATCAGTGTCTCTCAATCTTTTTTGCTACCTGAGCACTTTGAGGTGATACCAAATTCTCATCAATAGTATTGGCTGCTTATACAAGGGCTTTTGGGGAAGGGCAGCTGTGCATAGTGATAGAATAACAGAATGGGGTGTGGAGCTCACATATATATAGTTTGATTTTTATCTCCCCCAAGACAGGCTCCCTCCATTGAGAGTAATAGAGACTGAAAAAAGAAGATAGTAACCCCAGTTTCAGAAACATAATTCAAATGCAAGCTACAGTTCATAAATATGCAGTGATTCATATATTCAGTGTGTACTGTGCACCATCACTGTTTAAGACTTTATGGGGAATTGTAACAAATGTACCACAGTAATGAAAGATGTTGTTAATGGGGAGAAGTGTGGGAGGGGGGAGGTGGTGGGATATATGGGAATTCCCTATATTTTTGGTGTAACATTTATGTAATCTAAAGCTTCTTTAAAAATAAAGAAAAAAGATTTTTGGGGAATATTACGTGCTGCCTTTCCCTTCAGTGAATTTAATTTTACTGGGAAGAAAAGATTTAAACAAAACATTAGATAACAATTATTATTTGTAGCTCCAGTCTTATAAAACATTTCATTAGTAAGCTATTCAATTTCTGACATTTTGTCAGAAATAAGGATATAGTAAATCATTGTTCCTTGTTTTTCATTTATTTAACTAAAATAGAAACTTAATTTATTCTTACTAAGGAAAATTTTGCAGTGAAGCATGGAGACCCTGGAAATCAAAATTTTTATCAGACCAGGAGTCATGGTTGGGGCAGTCCAGGAGTTATGGCTGAATCTGGGTCTAGAGGTGGCTGGGGCAGTAGTTTCCAAAAAAACTTTCACAGCCGAACCCTTTCTTCAAATGAAATCTTATGAGGAATCCCAATACATAAAGCAGATATATATGTAACTACTTTGGTTGAAGGATGGAGGGGGCACCAGAGCTCTTGTACCTGCCTTTCCATCACCCAAATGCCATCCTTAGTTTTGAAGAACATTGGGTCTAAGGCAGTGGTCCTCAAACTTATGCATACATCAGAATCACCTGGAGGTGTTGTTAAAACACAGATTGTTTTGCCTCACCCCCACCAACTCTGGGGACTGAGAGTTTGCATTTCTCACAATTCCCAGGTAATTGCTTCTGCTCTATGGACTACTCTTTGAGAACCATTGATCTAGGGGATCCGTGTAGATAAGTTTCTAAAGGGTCCTGTCAGTTTTAACATCCTGAAAGTTGACATAGTCAAGTCACTCCAGAAAGGTAGTGAGTTCCAAGTGGAAGACTGAATTTTAGCATGTAAAGGTTTAATATGGCCAGAATGGAATTTAGCCTTATCGAATTGTTTTCCTTTTACCTTGAATGGGGATAAATAGAGGCAGCCAGGTGTGCCCTACTTCCTAGAGTAGGGCTCTAGAAGTTTCTGGACTTCTTGATTGTAGCACAGGCAAAGTTCTCTATAGAATTCTAAAAATAATAAAATGTCCAGACCTGTGTTTTTTTCCCCTTTTAAATTCCAATTTTTATAAAAACAATCCAATTCTAAACCTAAAAGCTGAACAAGGCATTTCCTCTTACTCCAGCTTCTGTTCTGCCTTTACTGGGGACATTGCTGGGTGAGTCCTGCTCTCTGAGATCGTACTTACTTTGCACCACCATGCCTGTTAAGTAACTAGCATTTCAGTTCCTGGGGTCTGAAGTTCTGACTGTCTTTACTTTGAACAGACAGTATCTTGCTATCGTTGCAGGTAAGCAGTGAAAATGGAGTCTGGAGTATAGCTGCGGGCCAGGATTGTTCCCTGTTTCTAGTGGACACAGAAGACTTCCAACCTGGGTTATATTACAGCGGTAGACAGAATCCTGCAGAAAGTGACAACCTTCCAGAGAGTCACAGTGATACTAAGACTCCAGTACTTCTCTCCTGTAGTAAGGTGAACAGGAATTGGAATCTAAAGCCCACATTCTATAAAACATGAGAAATTGATTGCTTTTTTATATTATTTCTCTGTATGCTCCCTGATTACCTTATTTTAAAAATGTAAACCCCTTCCCACCCCCCAACTCCTTATCTCCTTTTCCTGCCTTATTTCTCTTCATAGTGCATATTGCCATCTAACACACTATATAATTCACTTGTTTTTTGTCTGTCCTCTTTAACTATAACATAAGATTTATGAGGGTAGGGATTTTAGTCTCTTTCATTCACTGCTGATTCCTCATAGTATGTACTTTATAAATATTTGTTGAATTAACACCCTTATGTAGGACTACTAAAAAAGCACATTTCATTGTGAAGTTTCCTGACTGCATTCATGGAACTCTCAGAGGTGAATTAGAATAGAAATAGAGTAGATGACAGTGGCATGAGATGACAGGAGCATGAGATGAGCTAGTGGAAGACCTGACAGACATCCAACTGAGCTTGTTTCCCCACTGCTTTCCATCTTCTCTTAGTCATTTCTTTATGTACCATAGTTTACTCCTTCTTTTTCATTTGTAGATCTGAATTTCTCTACTTTCCTACTTCCTTTCTCTTTTTTCATAAACTTACACTGTGGTTTTCTTTTTTCCCCACTAAAGTACCTAAAGCAACTCACATCCTCAAAGTGGCATGCCCCAAGGAAATTAACCTTTAGAGCAGTACATTCTGGATTCCTTACGCTTATTGAATAATAATAATTTGTGAACTATTTTTTGTTCTTTGTGTAAAAGAATATAATTTATGAGTTTATGAGGACAAGATTGTTCTTGCTAAAGGTAACACTCACCAAGATTTGGCTCTTGACCTATATGTAGCCATTTATTCCAAGCATGCTAATTGACTCATTGTGGTTGTTCGCCTTGCCTCCACATTCCCTATGAAAGATTCCACAATTTAGATAAAAAGTGAAATAGCCTGATAGAAAGGCTGAGGTTCTAATATGTGACTTCGGTTACCACGGGATGCTAAAAGTCTGTTGGGTCTGCAGCTTTGGCTGCCTAGTTTAATAAGGATATGTGAATAAAGACATGACGTTTTTGTTCAGCAGTATCACTGGTAAATGATGAAAAGTCTCTTTAAAGAAAATTACTTTTATATCGTACTTTTAAGAGGAAAGATAATTTCTAGGCCCTTGATATTTTAATATAAGGACAAGGAGCCTCTGCTTTCTCTTAATATCGTGCAAAAGGGGATCTTGAGACATGTATCCATACCATTTGGATCTTTATATATCCAGGGTGTTCATAGTTCCAAACAACTGTAATATGAAATAAAAAACAACTTGGAGATAAATTATAGATGTATATGTAACTATATGTATAGATCCTGATACATATATGTAACAATGGTATGTTGGTAAACCAGCTCTTAAGAAAAAGAAAAGCCCTAATCTGTAGTGTTTGTCTCTTTTCTTGGTGGTTTCACTATGGCTGGTTTCTAGTTACTAACGATTTAATAACTGGCATGATAAATTCTTGAGTATGTAACAGTTGGCTCTCACCAGCTGGTATGAGCTGGCTTCAGTATACCACATTGATGCTAACAAATTATAAATTATATTTTATCTTCAATATTTTGCTGCTTTTCTGTTTCAGCTTGGGTATATAAGTGGAGTGACGGCAGGAAAAGATATTTGTCTAGCCTTGGTGGACAAGAACATTATGGGGTATATTGCCAGTCTCCATGAGTTGGCTACTACAGAAAGACGGTTCTATTCAAAACTGAGTGATATCAAATCTCAGATTCTCAGGCCTCTTCTTAGTTTAGGTAAGCAAAATCTCCCTCCCCCATCCCCCAGTAATCTGGGTTCTTATTTTATCTGTTCTCCCTGTGTCACTAATAAAGAAAACCTTTTGAAGTTATGGTTTCCTCCTTTCCATTTTCTTCTTTTTATACACAGGCAGTCAACAAGTTACAAACTATTTTCAATTCTTAATAACCCAGCCCGCCTTGTCTGATTCTACCATTTCTAGAATTCCTTCTGTCCAAGGAGCCCTTGTGGAGGTCAAAAATGGAGCTTTTAGAAAACTCATGACAGAAAAGCAGTAACAACTTTGGGAAAGCTCACCCTAGAAGCTAGTCTTCTAAACAACACTTATAACCCACTAGTCCTAAGATATCTTCCATTATAGTACAGGCATACCTTATTTTATTGCGCTTTGCTTTATTGTGCTTTGCAGATACTGCATTTTTTACAAATTGAAAGTTTGTGGCAACTCTGTCAAGCAAGTCTGTTAGTGCCATTTTCCCAACAGCATGTGCTCACTTCATATCTCTGTGTCACATTTTAATTAAGATATGTACAGTGTTCTTTTAGACATAGTACTATCGCACACTTAATAGACTACAGTATAGTGTAAGCATAACTTTTATATGCACTGGGGAACAAAAAAATTCGTGTGACTTTATTGCAATATTCACTTTATCGTGGTGGTCTGGAACCAAACCTGTAATATATCCAAGGTATGCCTGTACCTGAATTTTTCATTTTCTTTGTTATAGTTCTTAGAATCATATCAAGTAAAGATTCATTGGACTTACAGTGTCTTAAAATTGTGGATGACTCTAGGAGTGATAAGTGTCTTATCCCACATTAGTATGAATTGATTAAATTTGAATACTTTCATTTCTTTAGCTGAAATCAGCTACAAAGAGGGATTGGATGTAAAGAGGTAATACAGAGGACATGGGTGTGGAAGCCCTGGATGGGGTGCTACTGTCCAGATATAATACTTACCTGCGGAGAAGGTCTCTAAGAGATTAAAAAGGAATGCAGGATGGACAATGGGGGGCTACTGAAGACAAACTTAAATTATTTCAAAAATTTCTTGTAAGCTTGGTCCTGCATTCAGAAAAAGAGAGGAAGTCTTTCCTCTTTCTCGCTCTTGTATTCCTTGGCCCCCTGTACTGAGGACCCAGAATTCAGGCTAGCACTCTAGTACTTAAATTTTGCCATCTTAGGATGACATTAGCTTGTATGTATCCGTCCATTGTTTCTAAAGGAAATTCGTCTACTTTTAAAATAACAAGTAACATAATTTTTCTGGATTCAGTCCCTTTGTAAGTTGTGGACTTTCTGCGTTTTTTTTTTTGTTTGTTTGTTTTGTTTTTTTTTTATGTTTTTTTTAATACTATAGATCCTTTGTTGTATAAATTCCCCATCTCTGAGTGGGCCCAGCACTCCGGGACTTGGACAAGGGAAAGGAAGCAATTCAAGCTCCCTGGTTTGCTCTAAAGGAAAGTGAGGACTGCTTTTCCCCTGCCCTAATTCTTGATTTCTTTGTTGGGCTTAACTGGTCTACTCATCAGCCTTAGTGCTTGGAAAGAAGACCTAGAAATTAGGAACTTTGGGCTGGGATAAAGCAAATATTCTCCCCAAACCTCTTTAAAGGTTCAGAGCAACCTATGCAGCCCAATTTTTAGATTGTCTTCTCTGCACTGTGAAGGATTTGGCTTGCCCAGCGGGCAAGTAAAACAGAAGTGAGTAAAAAAAGTTAAAAACATTAACCAAAATGTAACTACAGAAGTGGCTGTCATTAACAGTTGTGTGAAATTAGATCATTTATTTGCCTTTTCCTGGCTTCAGATTACTTATCTTCAAAATGAGATAGTAATCTGGTTCTCTAATTTGGCTGATTTTCAGAATCTGGAAAGCTTTTTTTTTCAATATCTCTCCTGGGATCGTAATCCAGACCTACTAAGTCAGAATCTAAAGGGGCCCTGTGTTTTCAACAAGCTCCTTAGATGATTGGACTCTGTGTTGCTTTGGGTCCCATAGTTGAAATTACATCTGTAATAATAATGTTAAGTATTGTTAGAAAAGGGGAATTTTCAATCTTGACATAAGAAAGTATTCCAGTAATGAATAGCCTGAGCTACTATAAGATCTTTACGTTATTTCATCATCATCATCATCATTGCCATTATTTTGTTACAGAAAATTTGGGCACTGTAACTACAGTCCAGCTGTTGCAGGACGTGGCAAGCCGATTCAGCAAGCTGTGTTACCTAATTGGTCAGCATGGAGCCTCACTGAGCAGCTTCCTTCATGGGATAAAGGAAGCCAGGAGTTTGGTCATTCTGAAGCATTCAAGTCTCTTCTTGGATAGTTATACAGAGCAAGTATCCAGTCCCGTGTCATGTTCAATCTCTGCAGGGTTATTCTGCCAAGGAGTACAGCTCCTTAATCAGAAGAGACTAGATTAGGGAGAGTGATATAAGGTAATAGAAATTGCAAAGCAGTATTTTAATCTTAAACCAATATTGTTTTGCATTGTTAAAATTGAGTTCTCGCTAAGAGAAAAAGAAAAGGTTTTAAAATAATGAATTTACAAATTTCCTTCTATATTCTAGTAAAATGATTGATATTGTATTTAATTTACATAAAATGTGTTATAATAAATTGGTTCTTTAGAGAACAGTTTTGTTTACTTAAGTAAATTGTACTGAAATTTGAGGAAATGAGTAATTGTTAACAAGTTATTTTAAGACCAACTGCTAATTTTAAATACAGAGCTGTTCTGATATCTGCTGATTACTGTTGTGTAAATGAGGGATTTAAAGACCAAACTACCTTCAAAATTACTATATTTTCTTAAGAAAACCTAGGATAGTGATCCAAAGTTCATTCATATTTTTCCAGTAAGAAATCCCAAGTGTATTTGAAAATTTAACTCAAAATATTCCTCATTTTTTCTTAATTTGTATTTTGACATTTTGATGCCAGTCATAATTTAAGCATTATTTTAATTTATTTTAGGATTGGCTGTTGGTCTGAAGTATAGGTTTTCTTCTTTATTCATTCACACCTCATCCATCCAACAAATACTAAGTGCCAGCTCTGCAGCCGCAGCACAGAGCTGATAACAAATACCTGCCCCAGGGAATTCATGTTCTGTCAGTGGTTCATTTAGGTTGTTTATAACATAAGTAATGTATGTTTATTATTGAAAACTATAAAAATAAAGATAATCAAAAAGCTATTTTAAATCTCCCTTTACCCCACCACCAGAAATAACCAAATATCCATTGTTAATCATCTTCCTGTATTTCCTTTCATACCCAAGCATTTATGTGCAGATTTATGTATGTGGTTTGTTTATTTTATATTTTAATGTCTGTGGTTTTAATTCTAAGCAAACTGAATGTATTTGAAGTTACTGTCTGAGAGGAAATATCCCAGTTTGAATCTTTTAACCCATCATGTTTCAGACATGAGAAGTAAAACTAAGATAATACTAATTTACTTTTTTTAAAACTATATTTTGCTGTTTGTATGAAGGTTTTAGCTTTTAAAGGTATAATTTCCCTTTTTTGACTGGTATTTACCTCATAATCTCTATTTCACCTCTTCTTCTTTGGTACTTCAATGCTTTAAATGCTTTTATTTTGCATTTGGGCTATTTTTAATAGGAATGTTCCTTCTACTTGCAAAACATACCTTCTCTCTCAAAGTGAACTGATTCCATTTGCAAGCACAGGAGTATGGAGGAATATATGTGCCTCAAAGCAGTATATCTATACTTATTCCTTAGCAGTAAATCAGTATTAATAAACATTTATTTATTTTAATCAACACTGCCTCACTCGGGCTTTTTTAGCATATTTTCTTAACCTTCTGTACTGTTCATTTCTGATGATGTAATTGGGAAACCTGAAGTGAAGATTGGAGAAAATTTTCATTAAAAAGCCACTAATTCCAATCATATTTTCTCAAGTTTGATAATCAAGTTGCCAAATAAAATCTAAGTAAATTTTAGCATTTTCTGCATAGCTTTTTAGGTGTTTCTAAATATTTCCTATTTTGATATCATCTTCACTAAGATGGCATTTTCTTCCCCTGGTTATTGTGATTATCACATGACCTGCTTTTCTTATCAGTCCTTTACAGTTCATGAATGTTGACATCACAAAATTTCTGAAACTCATTGGTGAGATTTGAGATACTAAGTATCTCCTCCAGGTACTTGTTCCAAAAATCTAAACTAATTTAGATTTTAAACTAATGTATATGGTTTTTTTTGTTTGTTTGTATTGTTTTTGTTTGTTTTGTTTGTTTGTTTTTGCTCAAGGTATTGCACATCTATTACAAATTTCCTGGTTATGGGAGGATTCCAACTTCTTGCTAAGCCTGCCACGTAAGCAAATACGTACTTTGCAGTTATCAATCTAATGACAAAAGTTGTTCTGTGTTTTTGAGTGCCCAGGGAAAGCTTTGACTTAGGCTTCTTTATACCAAATGAATCAAATGTAGATTTTTTTTCCACTAACTTTTCTAAAGGACAGATACTGTTAGCCTCTGTTTATTTTAGTGGTATGATATTGAAAAAGCACTGAACTGAAAGGTACAGGAGGTGGGTCCTTCTTCAGTGCCTCTATTTATTATCCCTGAGACTTTGGATGAGTCTCTTTACCTCACTTTGCCTAATATTTTTCATCTGAAAAATGGGAATACTTTCTCCCTTTTTGTAAGGAATAAATAATGTATTGATGGTACATTGAAAAGTACAAAGTGTTACACAAATATAAAGTATTTATTTTGAGCTTCTGTATAAATAATAAATATAAAAGCCCCTTACTTGTTATGGTCAGTAATTCTGAAGTCTGTAGTTTCTCAACAAGTATTGATTGTAACAAGAAAGCCAGGTTTAAGAAAATGCAGTTATGTTTTAATAATAAAATATTTCAAATATGTAGTCACACTCAGATTTAACAGATGTTTATGTTATGCCATTTTTGCTTTTGATCATATATCCTATTAGAAGGATTAGTATGTAAAATATGCATTCTAAAAAAGTACTATCTACTAAAATATTTCTCTGCCATGCATCTTATCAATACCAAAATGATTTACTGAATCTTACTTCCTCTTCTCCCAGTGATTTCTTAAATAAAAACCAGGAGCTGTTGCAAGATTTGTCAGAAGTGAATGATGAAAACACCCAATTGATGGAAATACTGAATACTTTGTTTTTCTTGCCGATCAGACGACTTCATAATTATGCAAAAGTTTTGCTAAAGCTTGCTACTTGTTTTGAAGTGGTAAGCTCCCATATATACCCCCTTTGTACACTTAGAAGCCAAGGATCATAACAGTTTGTCTGTTTGCTTATTTAAATTATACTGCCACATAATCTGGTACCCCACTAATTTAATATTAGTTTATATGTTCTGATTAAAGCATCTCTTTCTGTAGGGAAATGAAAGAGGAATGTATGACTGTAGATAAATCTAGTTTGCTTTGCTGTGGATATTGAATACATGCTAAGTACACCCACCTCCTGAAGCTTTCAAGCCTAGCTTTCTGTATAATAGCACACATCTGTAAGGCAGTGGAGATACCACAGGGATATATGATAAAGTAATGCCAGGTGTTATGAAGAATCACAGTATTAAAGGCTCTTCTCAAATGTTAACTAGACCACTTTCTATATAAAATTAGTTAGATGGGTTCATAGACAGCTAGTACCACTCTAGGATGTGGGTGCATGTTAAAACTGGTCCTGAGACACTAGCTTTTGAAATTGTACTGAAATGTGTGATTTCCATTCTGAAGGGCTCTAAAGAAACCATTATGACTCCACGGTCTTATAGGTTTAGAATCTTTGTAATCTTTTGCTCTATCTCCTGTTCTGGATAGATTTCAGTTTCTCTATGGTGACCCAGGAACTGATGTGGGCTTTCTGCATTTGATCCTATTGTGGTCTATAGATTTTTTCTTTGGTTTGGCTTTAGTTTTAACCCAAACTGACCTAGTTTTAGCTATGAAGGCTTAGGCTGTCAAATAACATGAGATACTGATTTCACCTCCATATGTTCTCAATTAATCAAAAACCTACCATCCTAGATCAGCTTGGAATTGTTCAGAGAGCCTGATATTGTGCTATTTCCAGTCTGTAGGGCTCTAATTCTATAGAATAATCCAGACTCTTTAGTTTGACATTCAAGGCCCTTTACAATCTGATGCCTTTTTTTCTGTTTTTAGCCTCCTCTTCTATACCCATGTCCTCCATGTTGGTTCAGATTCCCTAGATATAACTCTCATATGTATATTTTTCCTTCCTGAAATACCCTCCACCCCCATCTTCATTATGAGAAATCTTCCAGGGTCTGAGTTAAAAGTCACCTTTTCAATGAATTCCTCTCTGACTATATTGCCTTTCCTTCCCCTTCCCATCTTTTAAGAATTAGTTACTGGGGAGTGGGTATAGCTCAGTGCAGATGAGGTCCAGGGTTGAATCCACTGTACTTCCTAAAATAAGTAAGTAAGTAAGTAAATAAATAAATAACTATCATCTATGCTTTATCTCTCCATTATTTACTTGTCACATGTTAGTGGTACTTAGCCAGGGATGGGTATCAAAGTTTTTTCAAAACATACATGCCTTTGTTCTACCTCTGGAAATTGTAATTTAGTAAGTCTAACAGTTAGCTGTAAGGTACAGCTAACACACACTATACATACATACATCTGTACCCTACCACTGTGAGCTTCATAGCTTCCCAAAACTTAAAGACTTTTTCTGATGAGATTGGTGGTAATCTTAACGTGAGTTTTGATGTTGTATAACAAAATATGTCAATATTCGGGAAGATCTGCTTATATCAGTGAGCCAATATTTTCCAGATGTCTAATCCATGGTGCTATAAAATCATGCATGATTAGATGATCTATTCAAAGTGCAAGACAGACCAGTGGATTTTAATATAACAGAGTACGAAAAGTTCATTGATATGGTTTCAGATTCCACATTGTAGCTACCTACCCTTTTAGAAACCATCACTTAACAGGTTTTGGTATAGTATCAAAGGAGAATATTCAAAATTATTTAAATAAATATTCCTCCCTTTTCTAACTATTTGTCTTTAGGAAGTCAGATTTTCTTTTCTTTTTTTCAAGATTATTTTTTATTGCAAATTTGCTTACATATTTGCTGCTTTTAGGTAGAGCTAAATCTGAAACACTTAGTTGCTGCCATATCTCTATCAGCTAAATTACAGATTTTCTTACTATATTTCAATCAAACAGCATTTAACAAATTTGTCTAAATGCAGCATTTGTCTGCATTTAACAAATTAAATGCAGAAGCAGATAGAAAAATTCAGCTGTTGTCTTTTAAGCCAGAAAATAGATATGCAAAAATTTTAAATAATGCAACTTTTCTCACTAAATTTTTTGTCTTAAAAATGTAGTTATTTTCCATTAGTTATTTTACCTTGAAAAGATTAATAAATACTTTTTAAAAAAATTCTTAGTTTATTTTCTAATATAGTAAATATCAAAAGAAAGGAGTCCTGACAGTAAAACATTTGAGACCTGCCCTAACCTGAATTCTCTACTGCTCACCTCACTGATAACTTTACTGTTTGTTTCTTTCCTCCTTGACTTATTCCCCTATTCATATGTATCTGTATGTAGAGGAATTTCTCTGCCCCAGCTCCCTTTAGTGTACCATGTCTGTTCTTAGGCTGAATTTTCTCCCTAAGTTTATACTATACATCTAAGTCCCTTTGAGCCTGCAGATTCTTGACCATTGTTTCATATTCTTTTTTACTTTAATTATTGGCCTCTAGACATCTCCAGAATACCAGAAACTGCAGGATTCCAGTTCTTGTTATGAGTCCCTTGCTCTCCATCTCGGCAGGAAAAGGAAGGAAGCAGAGTACACACTGGGCTTTTGGAAGACCTTTCCTGGAAAAATGACGGTAAATCATGCCAACTGACGATGCCAATTGTCATTACTCCAGCAAACAGCAGGCATTTTCATAACAACTGCCATAATTTTCTCCAGTCCTCATTCTTTATAGTGAAAACACTTTAATTACCCCATTTCTTTTTTTACATAAAATTTTATACATGCACATTCATAAACAATAAGTGTGTAGTAAAAGTTGTAAACTTACAAAACAAACATGCATATCATCATACAGGACTCCCACACTGTACCCCACCACCACCACTTTGCATTGTTGTGAAGCATTTGGTACAAACTATAAAAGAACATCGTCAAAATATTACTGCTTACTATAGACCATATCTTACATTTGGTATTTTTCCCCAACCCACCCGATTATTAACACCCTGTATTAGTTTTATATATATGTTATAGTTCATGAGAGAACATTCTCATATTTGTCCTGTTAACCACAGTCCATCTTCCACCATGGGATTCCCTGTGTTATACAGTCCCATCTTTGTATAATCCATTCAAAGTGTACACTCAGTGGCTCTCATTTCCATCACAGAGTTGTGCTTTCATGACCTCAGTCAATTTTAGACCGTTTTCATTACTCCACCCCTTAAACCCCCCCTTTGTTGTCCCTTAGAATTTTTATAATATCTTTTTTTCCATTGCTGCAAAAATATTACAATATTGCCATTAACTGTCATGTATAATTTACATTAGTTGTAATTTTCCCATGTATCACCATATTCGTAACACTTAGTAAAAAAACAGGATTCTTATATTTATACTGTTAACCACAATCTTCATCACCACTGAAATCACTGTTATGCATTCCCTAGTTTCTAGCTTCCTTTCAAGTGACATTTATATCCACAGACGACCCATTTCAGCCACAATCACATTTATAAATCAGCAGTGTTGGTTATACTCACTATAATGTGTTACCATCAACTCTATTCATCTCCACAATTCCACAATAAACTTTGTTAAAAATTCTGCATATATTAAGCCTCAGCTCCCATTCTCAACCCACATTCTATCTCCTAGTAACCTATACTCTAGAGTTTATTACTGTGAGTTTACTCATCCTATTTAATTCATATTAGTAAAATCATACTATATTTGTTCTATTATAAATGTCTGGCTTATTTCACTCAACATAATATCTCCAAGGTTCATCCATATTGTCATATGCATCACAATTTCATTTCTTCTTAACAGCTGAAGAGTATTCCATTGTATGTATATAACTTTGTTTATCTGTTCATCAGTTGATGGACACTTAGACTGTTTCCATATTTTAGCAATTGTGAATAATGCTGCTATGAACACTAGCATGCAAATGTCAGTTCATATCCTTGCTTTCAGTTATTCTGAATATATTCCTAGTAATGGGATTGCTGGATCATACAGCAGTTCTGTATTCAGCTTCTTAAGGTACCGCCAAACTGTCTTCCATAAAGTCTCCACCATTCTACATTCCCACCAACAGTGAAGGAATGTTCCTATTTATCCACATTCTCTCCAGCATGTGTATATTTCTGTTTGTTTTTTTTAAATAATGGCCATTCTATAAGGTGTGAAATGTTATCTCATTGTAGTTTTGATCTGCATTTCTCTAATAGCTAGTGATGTTGAACATTTTCATGTGCTTTTGGTCATTTGTATTTCTTCTTTGGAAAATGTCTATTCAAGTCTTTTGCCCATTTTTTAATTGGGTTAGTTGTCTTTTTATTGTTGAGTTGTGTGATCTCTTTGTATAACATGGAGATCAAACCCTTATCAGATATGTGGTTTCCAAATATTTTCTATCATTGAGTAGGCTGCATTTTTTTACTTTCTTGACAAAATCTTTTGAAGAACAAAAGTGTTTAATTTTGAGGTCCCATTTATCTTTTTTTGTTCCTGTTGCTTGTGCTTTGGGTGTAAGGTTTAAGAAACTACCACCTACTACAAGATCTTGAAGATGATTCCCTACGTTTTCTTCTATGAGTTCTATGGATGTAGCTTTTATATTTAGGTCCTATATTTGAGTTGATTTTGTATAAGGTTTGAAATAGGGGACCTCTTTCTTTTGGATATGGACATCCAGTTCTCCCAGCACCTTTTCTTTTCTTTTCTAAGATTTATTTATTTATTTCTGCCCCCCACCTCACTGTTTGCACTCGCTGTCTGCTCTCTGTGTCTGCTTGTCTTCTTTTAGGAGGCACTGGGAACCGAATCCGGGACCGCCCATGTGAGAGGGAGGCACCCAGTTGCTTGAGCCACATCTGCTCCCTGCTTGTTGTATGTCCTCGTTGCATCATCTCATTGTGTCAGCTCGCCTTGCCAAGCAAGCTCACTGTCTTGCTTGTCTTCTTTAGGAGGCACCGGGAACCGAACCTGGGACCTCCCATTTGAAAGGCTGGCACCCAACTGCTTGAGCCACATCCGCTCCCCTTTTTTTTTTTTAAACAATTTATTGAATATATCATTCATACTGAACATACATAAACAATAAGTGTTCCGTAAACATTGTGAACTTACAAAACAAACATGCATAACATCATACAGGGCTCTCACACATCACCTTATGACAAATACTTTGCATTGTTGTGAAACATTTGTTAACAAATTATGAAAGAGCATCGTCAA